>RJWJ010003190.1:0-89602 GCA_004363605.1 Indri indri | reverse complement strand
AATAGCTTATCCAGCCCTTGAGTATTTTCTTCTTCACCTTCCGGAACCCCTATCACCCTCAGGTTCGATTTTTTCACATAATCCCACATTTCTTGTAGGCTTATTTCTTTTCTCTTAATTTTCTGCTTGATCTCTGTGCCTGACTTATTTAATTGGAAGGAGTTGTCTTCACTCTCTGAGATTCTTTCTTCTGTTTGATCTACCCTGTTCTTGAGGCTTTCCATGGTGTTTTGTAGTTCCCTGAATAAGTCCTTCATTTCCAGAAGATTGGTTTGATTTTTCTTTAATATTTCAATTTCTTTAGTGAATTTTTCTTCCAAGTCCTGGATTTTTTTTGTGGTTTCTTTGTGTTGGTTATCCACTTTTTCTCGCATATCATTCATTTTTCTTACAATCCATGTTTGAAATTCTTCTTCTGTCATTTTAGTGCTCTGAGTTTGGTTAATGTCCATTGCTGGGGAGCTGTCGTTCCTCTCTGGGGGTGTGCTTTCCGTTTGAGTCTTTATACTTCCAGAGTTCTTTCACTGGTTCCTTCCCATCTGGATCAGTTGTTCCTTCTTGCCTTTAGATTTTCGTTTGGATAATGACACGCCCTGTTTAGTCTCTGAGCCAGTAGGTGGTGTTTGTGGGTGACATTCGACCACACTCTTTATGATGAATCAGTAGATGCAGTAAAAGCATGTGCAGGATGACCTCCCTGTCAGTACGTGGCACTTGCAGGGAGGGACATGCTGTTTTGGGGTCCTGTAGCTAGCTCTTGTAACTCTAGAGAGGCCCTCTTGTGCCTCGGGTGATGGTTGGGGCCCTGGGACTACCAGGTGTGTCCTTGTTCTCCACCTCAGTGGGGGCAGGACCAGGAGTGAGTCTGGGTGGGGCTGGGTTGGGTAAGCCTGCCCTCAGGCTCCACAACTGCTGTTAGCAGGGGTCAAAGTTCTGCTCTTCGTTTCTGTGCAAAGCTCCCGGGAGGGGCTGAAATAGCTTGACTCAGCTGAAAGTCTGGCTTGGGGGGTGGGGCTGTCTGAGACCTGCACTCTGGAGCAGGTCTCACTCCCCTCCAACCTCCCCCTCTCCGTGGCCTCTCCCAGGCCTCTGCCAGCAAGCGGGACCTCAGGCCGATAGATCTTCCCTGGCTGTGATGTGGGCCAGGAGGTTCCCTACCCAGGATCGCAGCCTGAGCTGGGTGCACAGCCCTCTTTTGGGAGGAGGGCTGCCACTCAGCCAAGCTGATCTGCCCCTGAAGGCACACACTCCTCAGTAGGCTCTTTCACAGATCTCTCCTCCATGCCCCAGGGCGGTGCGATCGTGACCTGGGTGTACAGGGTCTGATCTGCAGGCCTGTCCCCTGGGCCCTAGAGATCAATCCCTGACCCTGCCAGGGGGAGGGGTGCTGGTCTCGAATCACCTACAGGGTGCCCAAGCTGGATCGATTTCACTTCACCTTGAGATTTGCCCCACTCTCCTGGAGTTCCCAGGCAAGCAGCACCTGGGAGGGCTGGCAGGTAGGGAGCTCACAGTCTGAGTACCCCTCAGTCCGCTGTAGGGCCCCAAAAGGAAAGGTCCCGTTCCTTGGAGGTGCCTCCGTGTGATGGCTAAATTATCTCTCTGGGCACCCACGCATAGAGGGGGGAAGGAGGGAATGGAGCAATATGGCATCTGCCAATAGGCTCGGGTCTGCCCATAGGGAGGTGCCCTGAGGGTGGCTGGGAACCCCACAATGTGTCCGCAAGAGGCCACTGCCCACTGGCGGCAGCCATCTCTGGGCTGGTGTCGGCAGATCTCTCCAGCCACTCAGGAGCCCACCAGCAGTCCGAGATGCAAGGGAGGGGGAAGTTAACCCCTCCACCTACCCTTGTCGCTGGTCTCCAAGCCTCTCGGGACCTTTCTCCTTCTGGTTCTCCTCCGGAACATCTTCCCGTGGAGTCTCCTATAGTTTCAGGTACCCTTCTTTCTGACCCTCACCTGATCCATGTTTCTCTGCTAGTTTATTTTTTTCTCCTTTTTCTAAAATTTGTCTTTTTTGCAGAGACACTCTGACTGGCGGCTCTTCTCGTACGCCATCTTGGCTCCTCCCCTCAACCTTCTTTAGAAATAAAAGGGCACTATGGTGATTCTACTACCAACGAAAAGCACCAATTTCAACCAGAGTTTAATTTCCAAATTGAGACCCACTTTACTTGAGATCAACCCTGTTAACAAATTTTTAAGTGTGTAATATAATACATTATTGTTGGCTTAGGTAGAAACACCAATTTCTCTTATCACAAGAACTCTGACATCTCGAAACTGCCATTATTCATTTTCCAGTCATGTAAATAACGTGTAGAGGGAGAGCTATCAGAGGCTTACATAATTTATGGAAGGGAGAATGAGAAAGACCCACTTCCTAAACCAAACTCAGTGAGATTCAAGGGCCAGAGAGTCGATAGTTTCGGTTCAAATAATTAAAATATGTTCACAAAGGTGATCAGAATATCTTATCAAAACATAACCACAAATAATTTGGGCATAGAAAAGCAGAAAAATTTCCTTTCCCTCACCCAGGAAAATGAGATTATTTTCTCTTCTTGTGTACATTTTTGGGTATGTGAGCACTAAGTAATCAAGTCTGCAAAATAACCAAACTATCCTTGCACGAAGACCTCCCCAAAAGATCCCATATCTCTGTTTGCACCTCTCATGAATTCTTGCACTCCTTGCGGTCTGACTTCCATGTTAAAATGCTCCTGAAATTTCTCATCTTCCCAAATTCAGATGACACTTTCTATGCTGATCTGACATGATTTCTGCAACTTTTGTCCTTGTTGGCAGCTATTTCTTCCTTTGAACTCTCTTATTCACATCACATTTTCCTGTTTTTCCTTCCCACCTCTTCTAGCCATTCTTTTGTAGAGTGGCCTATCGTGCCAGTTTGTCCCAGTTTTAGCACTGAAAGTATCATGTCCCAAGAAACCCCTCGCTCCAGAGCAAACCAGGATGGTTGGTCACCCTGGTCTTAAGTCTCTCTCGAAGATTTCATACTTTCCAGTTGATACTAAAATTTGGGTGTTCCAAGGGATTCATCCCTGGTCCTCTGCTCTTTTTACCTTATACAATTTCCTTGATGGCTCAGCCAAGCCAAGACTTCAAAAACCATGGGGTATCTGTCTGATAGTTAGCAAATCTATGTCTTCTCCAAACACAAACTGCCAATATAGTTTAACATATCAAAACAGAACACATCTTCCACAAAATCTACTTCTTACTGTCTATCTTGGTAAATGACCAAATATCCATCCACCTGGCCACCCAAACCAAAACACACCTGGGAGTCATCCTTAATTCCTCCTGCTCCCTCACCCCAGTTGATTCTACCTTCTAGATAGTCATACTCATCCCCCTTAACCCTGTTTCTCACATACAGCTTTTGTTTGGGCTTCATAGTTCCCTACCTGAAATAGAGTAGACCCTTGAACAACATGGGTTTGAACTGTGTGGGTCCACTTATAGGCATATTTTTTTCAATAAAAGTTACGCCAACTGTGCCTGCCTCCCCTGCCTCCCCCTCCACCTCCTCTGTCTCTTCCACCTCTGCCACACCTGAGACAGCAAGACCCCTCCTCTTCCTCCTCCTTCTCAGCCTACTCAACAGGAAGACAACAAGGATGAAGAAAGATCTTTATGATGATCTACTTCCACTTAATGAATAGTAAATATATATTCTCTTCCTTATGATTTTCTTAATAACATTTCCTTTTTTCTGGCTTACTTTATTGTAAGATACAGTATGTAACATAGAAAATATGTGTTAATCAACTGTTTATGTTATCAGTAAGGTTTCCAGTCAACAGTAAGCTACTAGTAAAGTTTTGGGGGAGTCAAAAGTTATATGCAGATTTTTGACTGTGCAGGAGTTGGTGCCCCTAATCCTTGCATTGTCCAAGAGTCAACTGTATTATAGTCCACTCTGACAATCCAGTAGGCTTTCTAAAATGCTCACCTAATTAACCCTTGTGCAACCATTTACTGGTTCCCCCTGTGGCTTTTCAGAGAAATTCAACTCCTTAGTTTCTTATTTTTATTTTTATTTTTGAGACAGAGTCTTACTCTGTCACCCGGGCTAGAGTGCCATGGCATCAGACTAGCTCACAGCAACCTCAAAGTCCTGGGCTCAAGTGATCCTCCTGCCTCAGCTTCCCGAGTAGCTGGGACTACAGGCGTGTGCCACCGCACCCGGCTAATTTTTTTTTCTATTTGTAGTTGTTTATCTAATTTATTTATTTATTTTTTATTTTTAGTAGAGACGGAGTCTCGCTCTTGCTCAGGCTGGTCACGAACTCCTGACCTCAAGCAATCCTTCCACCTCAGCCTTCCAGAGTGCTAGGATTACAGGTGTGAGCCACGGTGCCCAGCCTCAACTCCTTAGTTTAGAACAGTGAGATCCTCATAGTGTGAACCCTGTCAATCTCTGTGGCCTCCTCTTTATCCACTTCCCCACCCTCCCTCTTGCCAACCACTCCACCCCTACGTCTCAGGTCCAATCATTCCAAACACCTGCAGGTCTCCAAATCCCACATGCTGTTTCCCACCTGTGAGTCTTCCCACCAGAAGTTCCTTCTGCTGGGAATGCTCCTCCCCAACCCACCCTTTCTGGACCTTTCCTATTCAAATAACGATACCTCTGTCTGATTCAGTTGTCCTCCTTTGGACTACCACACACCCTCCATCAGCACACTTATTTCCCAGAATGTTCACCATTGGTTATGTGCATGTTCCTCTGACTGGACTTTGAGCAACTTGAGGATATAATCCTTTTGCTGTTTTAAATTCAACACCTAAAGCAACCATGCTCCATACAAGTTTGTTGAATAAAAGAACGAATGGATAACCCATGGGCGAATGAGTTAATACCCGTGAACCAGATGGGCTGGCTGTACATGGTTTCATGAGCTTTCCTCCTTGAAGTTGATATTTTCACATTTTCTACACGTTTTAGAAGCTACAGAAGTTTCCAGAGTAGTGAGAACGAAAGCAACATTCCCACTGAAGAGAAAAAGTATGCGATGAAACTTGACTAAAAATATCTATGACTTCATAAATGTGTGGTGAGAAGGATTTTTTTAAACAACACATTCCAAACCTAATGAGAAGGATTTTTATGAATTACTTTTCAACTGTTGGTTGAAAATGAACACAGCAATCACTGTTTGACTATCTTCAACCCTGTGCCAGCTAAGGGAGCAAGCACATGCCAGGAAATGTTAGGAGGCTAAGAGGAATAAGACACAATCATTGCCTTCTGGGAGCTCAATATCTGGTCAGGAGAAAAGATATGTAAGATGGACAGTGAGAAGGAAGAAATATACACCAAAGTGTGGGAAATGGCCTTACTACAAGTAAAGGCCAAAATGTGCCATCAGCTGACCTTGTGCTAAGGCCATCAACCAGATGAAGCTAAAAGCAAGAATGAACAGGACTACAGGGTGAGCCAAAAAGCTACAAGGCCTGGCCTCCATGAACTTTTTAAAGACCCCTTGTAATTGGCCCCCAAACCTATTGAAAGATAAAGGAAACAGGGAGCAATCAAAATATTTTTGTTACCTAGTAATGTAAGAAGAGAAAGGGGAAAATTAGAATACTTCGTCTTCAAGGAGCTCTCATTGAACCCAAAGTGTCCACAGCTGGTGGAAGGAGGTCACCCATGGGATGTGGTCTCACCAGGCTGCACATCTGAGAGTCCAGGACAGAGACCAGCATGGCAGAGGATGGGGTAGCACAACCGAGGAAACATCCAAGCAGAGGAAATCCTAATTCTCTGTGAGGGAGGTCCATATTTATGGAGCACATTTGTGTACGAGAGATAATGCATTATCATATAATCAAGAAAGTTAGACCAAGTTAGTAACAATGAGATTTTAGAAACTATAGAAGTTGCTGGGTAATTTAAATAAAGGGGGACTTCGATGCTGTACCAGGAGAAGATATAGGGCCGAGGTTTCCTTGTAAAACAGTGACTGCTTCATTGCCATGCCAGCGGACAGCAGACAGACAGCCACTGGGCAGGGCTAGCTAACAGGACATCTAGCAGACACAAAGGGCCCAAGAGGTGAACGGCAAATCCACAGAGACAGAGACGAGGCTAGAAAGCTTAGACAGGTGCCCTAAATCTAATCATGCAAAAAGTTTATTCCAAACCGACAAGTGGGTAAGTTCATCATTTCTTTATACTTGGTTAGCATTTTTCAGTTTGTTTTTCACATGCATTGTTTCATGGCATCTCAAAATAACCCTGTCAAATAGATGGGGTGGGAATTATTTTCCCCATTTTATGACCAAGAAAAGTGGGACTTGACATTGATAAATTCTTGCCCAGGGTCCCACAGAGAGTAAAACATGGAATTGGGTCTGGATTTCTGATTTCTAGTCCAGTTTTCTTTCCCCTGTAACAGGAGGCCTCTCTGATTTAAGCCTCACCCTACAAAAACACGAATGAAGAGCAGGTGGGGGCTGGGGAGGCAGGCGTGCCAAGGCTAGGGCTTGGTGCCCCTGTGAAAGGAGAAAGTCAGTAAGGGCAGCATGAATGATGGAGAACCCCGGAAGAAGATGGCAACCTCAGTCACCAGGTATCGCTTGGGTGACAGAGAGTGGGCTGGGTGACCTATTCATCCAGTTTATCCAGGTCTGTCCCTGTTTTAGAATGGAAAGCCTCACATGGTGGGAACCTCTCATTCTTCGGCAGAAGCTCTAGCATCAGAAAGAAGGCCCATATTTCAGACTCGACTCTGACAAATGACAATGCAGGTGGCCTTTGGTGCGTCATTTAACCCTCTGAGCTGCAGTATGGAGATGGAGTTGGTCGTTAGTACCAGCCTTTTCTGTGTAGTTAAACCTTTTGAAATTGCCTCTCTTTTTTTGGTCAAAAGGGCCACATGTTATTATGGTCCCACCTGATACTTCATAGTGCCATTAGGAGGACAGATGGGCTTGTGTCTGTGAGGACACTTATAAACAGTAGAGAAGTTATAAATATAAGTCATTATTATTATTATCATTATTATTATAAAAGGACCCCTGACTGTCCATGGCAAAGTGGACACAGGCTGGAGTGACCAAGACCCTCACTCAGTGGGAAATCCTTGTTTTGTAATATTTTTAAGACTTTCTGGAAAAATCACTATTCTTTTAACTTTTCTCACGTAAAATGTTTTCCTGCTCAAGATTAGTGGTCACTCTGATGTCTACTAGAGAGTCAGAGGGCAAACCAAGAGGGTTTTGACATACAGTTTGTTCTTAAAACAAGAACACATTTTTAAGGTTGCATTTTAGATATGTATCACAATGGAAATAAATAAGTACATTCATAGAAAGCTATTGAAAGCAGAAGCAAACCACAGAAATGGCCCTACTTAGGTCACTGGGAAAATGCAAAGGAATGAAACCCCCGATTGCTGGAGATCATATTAATTTGGTGTCACCCGGAAATATTTGTATAATTAATTGGGCGAGAAATGTAATGATATTGTTTCTGTCTCATATACATCTCAGAGACATGCAGAAACAGAGAAAACAGAGCTCCTACCCTCTCCTTCCTTAAAAGAAAAGGAAAAGGAAAAAGTAAGAAGCGAAAGCTCTACAGAAAGGGCACAATCTATCTTCTGGGCCAGACATGAGCTCAGACAAGGAGGGCAATTTAGAGCTGTTGAAACAGGTCCCTTTGGCCAAAGGCAGCTCTGTGAGCCTTCTCTGACTTCACAGAACACTCACAGGCTGTCTATAACAAGGACACGATTTCTAGAAAACCTGACTGCTTCAAACACCCATGTCAATTTTGCAAAAGTGACGTACACAAAAATATGTACAGAAGCCCAGGGCCCCGAGTGAAGAGTCTTGCCAGCCGCGCTGTAAGGAGAGCGCAGCTAACGCCCCTAGTCTCTAAGTGACTCCTGCGGCTTGTTTCTGCTATTCAAATTACATTTATATGACTAGATACTAATGTGTTAATTTGCACATAATGCCTTTGTTCCCCTTATAACGTTGAAAACTGTCGTCGCCTTCAGGAAAAGAAATTTTTCTCAAGCTCAGAAGTACCAGCACACTGTTTTATACACGTTCAGCAGTCAGATAACTTTGGGAGCTAACACTGCTGCCAAAACCCTTTCAGAACATGGAAAATGAGGTCTAGAGCCAGGCCGATTACTCAGTCAGTGGGGACACCTGCCCCTTGTTCCCACCACTTGCTTGCCAGGGGCAGTACGCTGGCAAGGTCCCCAGCAACTGGATCTTGGCTATTGGCTGCCCAGACGATGGAGCAGACAGCTGCAACAGCGCCAGGCCCCAACCCTGCAGACACGCACACGCACGCACACTCACGCACACACACGCACGCATATGTACACGTACATGCACGCACACACGCACGCACACGCACGCGCACAGCAATCCACACTGTTACAGTCTTGATAAGAGGCAGTGAAATACTCTGCCCCTAGAGAAAGGTACCAGCATAAGCTCACGGGGGTCTCGGATTTTAGCAGTGAATCGGTGGCGAGTTTTACAGGGACGCAGAGAGAACTCACCATAGATGTCTGAAACCACTGAGAAGCTACCTAAATCAAAAGGACCTAAAAATCAAAAGTTTCTCAGGCCTCACTGAGGTGCTCAGAGAGTCTACCTAGAAGTCCAGCGATAGGAGGAGGAGGAGGAGGAGGGGAGGGCCGCTAACCTTTATTGAGCGTTTATCATCAAGGCATCATTTTAAGAGCTTTGCGTATATTAACTCACAACAACCCTGTGAAGTGAGGACTATCATTTTTTCCGGTTTCCACATGACAAAATTGAGAACCAAAGGGTTAAATCATCGTCAGAGTCGATGACAGCAGGCCAGCTGGCCCCAGAGCCCCACGATGTCGTGTGGTCCCTCCAACGCTCCCTGAAGAGTCCCCTTTGCTGGAACGCCTCCACAGCAGGCAGCTCTTCACAGCGCCAGCGCGCACCCGCACTAGAGTCGCCAGAGAGACGGCGTACAGTTGCACATGACCTTTCTGTCCACAGTTGTACTTCCAAGAATTTAACATACACAAGTGCACGTAGACATTTAGGGTGCATTGTTGTAGTTTGTACAGGAAATAATCCACATATCCATCAACAGATAGCTAAATTCATTACCACGTAGCCACACGGGGCACTGGTCTACAGTCTCGGTTCCGCCCCCTGCAGCCCTGTAGGCACCTGGCTCAGCCAGTGGGTAGCACCCTGGTGAAGAAAACCTTACCCTTTCCTCTAAGTGGAAGCAGCCCCAGGGCAGGGCACTTGCACAAACCACACACTCTGTGTGGGAGCCCTACAGCCTCACAATGAATTACCACACAGCCCTAAAAAAAGAAAGAGGCGCACATACACCCATGCATAGAGTATGCCTAGACCATCTCTGGAAGGACACATGGGAACCTGATGACCACAGTTGCCTCTGAAGATGGAACCTGACGAACTGGAGGGTGGGGGAATGGACTTTTTACTTGTAGGCCTTTTTGTCTTGTTTGCATTTTGTTATATATATAACTTAAAGAGGTTTATTCTGAGCCAAATTTGAGGACCATGACCCAGAGCCACACCCGAGAAGCCTTGAGCAAGTGGACTCCCATGTTTGCATTTTTACGTGTGTGTGAACCAAGCATGCTTTTTTTTTTTTTTGCAGAGTCTCACTCCGTTGCCCTGACTAGGAGAGTGTGCAGTGGCATCATCATAGCTCACAGCAACCTCAAACTCCTGGGCTCAAGTGATTCTCCTGCCTCAGCCTCTCAAGTAGCCAAGACTACAGACATGCACCACTACACCTGGCTAATTTTTCTATTTTCAGTAGAGACAGGGTCTCACTCTTGCTCAGGCTGGTCTTGAACTCCCCAACTCAAGTGATCCTCCTGCCTAGGCCTCCCAGAGTGCTAGGATTACATGCATGAGCCACCTCGTCCAGCCAAGCATGCATTTGTTACAGAACTAAAATTTTAAATTTTAAATGTTTAAATAAATAAACCAACAAAAATAAAATATTTATTAATGATCCATCACAAAAGATTAGAAAATGATAAAACAAAAAAATCTCAAAGTCCAACAATTTAGGGAATGGATAAGTACATAAGAAGGTATATCTTCAGTGAAAAGTTGTATAATCATTAAAAGTTGGGGGTGCAGAAGCTGTATAGCAACAAGGGGAAATGTAGGTGTTTTAGTGTCAATGAAAGGAAAGATGTCAGATTGTACATGCAATGTGATTACAACCACAATAACAGGAAGAAAGTGGTCTTCTCTTAGCAGCTAGAATGAGTATTTCTTCTGAAGGTGAGGATGAGGGCCACTTTCATTGGGAAAATGGTTTAATAAGCCCTTTGGGGCAGAGGCCCAACCTTTGGCACTTCTCAAAATCCCCAGGGAAAGTGTCATGTCAGTGATGTCTACTTTGCTCTCCGATGTGGAACGAATGGTTACATTTCACAAAAGCTACACAGAGGCAGCTGAACCCACGTTATCCCACAATGTATAAAAAGGAAAGAAAGACTGAAATATTAGAGACTGCAGTAAATTGCTAAGCAGTCATATTAACAAGAAATTCTCCAATATTTTTAATCTCCTGATCTTGAGCAATGTGATTTTGTTACTGCTATACTTTTTAGGAACCAATGCTTAGATTTATATAGAAGCAGGCAATGAAGCAGCCCTGTTCCAGCTCCAAAAGGCAAACGGAAATCTTGCAGGAGAGAGTAACAGGAAGGATTCGTATGGAAACCTCCATCTCTCTCAGACCCTCGGTGTTCTTAAGTTCTTTCTGCTGTCGTGTAGAAGCCCCTCACTCCTGGGACCAGGTAAAAGGAAAACGGGGGCATGAGCTGCAGGAGAGAGAAGGGGCGGGAGCAGGAGGAGGGAAAGGAGGAGGGAGGACTGTTTTTGAAAACACCTTACCCTACAAATCATCTCACATAGGTAACTGATGCTCGCAGGGAAAATACAGTTCAAGACGGGGGACAACAGGTCTTCCCGGTTATATCTGCTCCATAGAGTGAGTAACTAGACAGTCAAGCAGCACATTGTATGGTCATATTTGATAGCTGCGTAGGTAAATAACAAAGAGCTGGCAATATTTTATAAAACACATTTTTCCTTTGTTATTCTTGCCGACTCTTACTCATACTTCATACGTTAGCCCATGGAACGTGGGGTTCACAGTCAACAATTGAGCCCCGAGCCGGCTGCTTGAACATGTCATGACTTCCCACATCACTAAAGCCCCGTAAGTCTCAGAATCTCCGTCAATAAGATGGGAATGATAACAATATTTACCCTTCGAGGTTATTTTAAGCATTAAATGAGATCACGGATGTGTAAAGGCCCTTGGGTAAGAAACATTTTACCCAAGTGAACAAAGCTTATGCTGTTTCAAAAAAATACAGAAAAATATCCCCAAGTAATATAGATGGCTAAAATACACAATTTGGGGATATCACATAATTTTATAACATTAGCAATTCAAATGTTAATAAACTTAAAACTAATTATATATGGCCTTCTCATTTTTATTTTATTCCCATATGTACTTTATAAATAGAATCTAGCTTAGAGGAAAACAGGAGAATTTGACTCCTCCTTTACTTTAATTAATGCCTCTTAAGAAGTAAAAAAATAACATAAATAAAAGACCTTGGAAAGGGAAGTTGTCTTTAAAAAGGGTAATGTCACTTTCTTGAAGTCACTTTTCGAAATGCAGCAACACAGCAGGCTGCAGATGAAATGGAATGAAAAACTCAGTGATAGCTCCCCGAAAACTCTGCACAGCTTGCTCAGAATGTTCCCCCTTGTTCTTTGATATGGCTAGGTAAAAATATTCTATGTTTGCCTTTCTTTTTCATTATACTGAATGTAAGCACATTCATGATCTTAAGGATAACTGTTGTGCATTATCTTTATTATTATTACCATAAATAAATCCTTGTTAATCAACTGTAAGTGAATATTCACTTACAATTCTAATTGTAGGTGAAACTCAACTGAAGGTCAAGACCAGGTCACGGAGCTGTGAGGTTGCAGCGAAAGCCTTTCTGGTCATGGTCCACAGTCATATTCCCAATCATTCTGACCATCTCCTCTACCAAGTGTGTATTTGGAGTCTTTGGGCAGAAAAGGACCTTCACAGGAGGTCGTCACGGGGAGCTCACAGCCTCACGATGCGTCCAACTCTGGGGCTGAACAGCTCCCAGCATTAGAAGGATCTTCTTGACTCTCAGCCTCCATCTGCTCCCGTTTAACTTCCACCCGCGAGCCTAGAGCTTCCATCTGGAGCAACACATGAGATCAATTCTCTTCCATAGAGGAGAATTACCATGTTCCCCATCAATCTCCTCTTCCAAATTAAACACAATCAACTGTATTAATTCCTCCTTATAAAATGTGGCATCCAGACTCCCTCACCATTCTGCTGAAACTTCTCTGGATGCAAACTTCTCTGCATATTCCCAAATGGGTATACTATTCCAAACATCTAAATTGTTCAGTGTGCAATGGAACTCCTCTTATGAGCAGGTATTACTTCTACTACTATAACATAAATTTGTGTACATTTTATTGTTTGTTTTGAGAGGAGGTGTTTGTTCAGGAATATCTCATTCCAGTTATATATATTGAGCTCGGTCCCTATAGTTGGAATTATCATGATTATGTGAATAAATTTCCATTTAAAATTTTCAGAAAACATCTTAACATTTTTATTTAAATTCAGCATCCTTACATTCCTCAAGGTCAAAGGGAAAAGAACCTCATGCATCTTACTACTAAATAGTTTCAAAAAGTATGCTATAAATCTCTACAAAGAGCAGGAGACTTCTGAAAAACACTATGCATTCAAAGCAAAGATGATTTTTTTATCTTCAAAAATGTATACTAGCTAAGTGTTTTGAAGGGGAACACTATATGAAAATACACTGACTAGGTCCTGTACCAACTGGATATATCTTAAATAAAAAAGATTTTAGCTACACATTTGATAATCATAAGCTAAGCAAAGCAAGAGCGGCAGCTGGGATGAGCTTTAAAGGTGTTTTATTATTTCTCGAGAATCTAGCATAAAACCTGGAACACGGTAGGCATTTGGGAATCAGGCCTTGTTTAGATGCCAGAGAGATACCTGTGAACAAAGGGGACACAAAACCCGACCTACACGCAGCTTACATCTGCACGCGCACTGGTAGGTATGTGTAGGGGGGTGGTATGTGTCAACGAATTCGTAAAAGCAAAAATACAGAAATTTATGCTCCCCCCTCACTTTCCATCAAAAAGAACAAACCAGTACAACTGTGATCTTACAGGCATAACCCTGAAATAGAAATGTTTCTTGGTTCATTGTCATTGAGGGATCATTGAGGTTCTACAAATTAATTGGGCAAAATAAAATAATTCAGGCCTTGAAATAAAATAAAAGAAGAGATGTGTCAAATCTTGGATTTGTCTATTTAACAAAATAGGGTCATCATACTTAGTCATTTGTGCAGCTACAATAAAGAAGAATAGGTAAGTGATATAGCTTTTAAAAGTACGTATTTTACATCCTCTATTTAGTCATACGGTTTTTTCCTAAAGTATTCATTTTATAAAGGAGGAAATTAAGGCCAAAAGAATTAAAAGACTTGGCTAACGTGACACAGTACGTGAGGGTCACTGCAGGGACCAGCTCTCCAGTCTCCCACGCTCAGTCTGTGCTCTTTCTGTTCACCCCAACTTCTCCCTGTGACCTCCGGACAGAGGAAACGGAGATGAGCAACTGTAATAGAACGCACAGGAGATCACTTTAACATGCTTTTCTAAAACTCTAGAAATCAGGTTGAAAAAGGCAAAAGTTAGGATTCTTACAGAACGGAGCTCACACTAAAACTATGAATCTAATTCTCAGCACAGCGTATAGTAGGTTAAACGCTCACAGACTGGTAGAATTCAACAAAATGTTTTCATTCACTTCAAACTGATTATCACCAGTGTCAACAATTTACGCAGTCAGGGATTCCCAGCAGCAGGCATATGCCATTAAAGGAAGAGAAATTAATGTCAATGACACTCCACCTTCCACCTGCTCTTTTAGTGATTAAATTTGGTCATAATATTCAGTTTGAGTAGAAAATAACAGATGGATATGAAAGTCCCCTGTATGTCTTAAAGAATATAGGAAAACATATATTTACGATGCAATACTGCAATAGCTTTTGTCAAAACTAGCCTGCTTTTGACCTAAATAGTCAAGAATATTTTTAGCTTCATTCAAATTTTCCTTTATCATCTATTAAAATTAACTTTATTCTATTGGGATCTGGATTTTTTTAAATAAAAAAATGTTTCTAAATTTTAAAAAATCACTAACTTTAAATCTTGGATCTGACCATCTGTCTAGGCAATAACAATCACAAAATCTATTGAGGATTTTAAAGTCCTTTGATTTACTGACATTCTTACCAGAAATTCTATATTTAAAATGAGTATTGTTCTTGGGTAATGCAGCCAGTGTAGCCATTGCTCAAAATATTTTCAGAACTACTCTTTAGGAGATGGCTTCAGAGCCAGATTACAACTCTTGCAAGAAAATCACCTGAATTACTTGAAAGTCACATCTCATTTGTGACCAGTCTTGATATAGAGTAGCTTGATCATATGTTCACTCCAAACATGGGCCACAAACACTGAAAGCAAAGTTTCTGGCCTTCCAGCAGTCCTGATTTAAAACCCAGCTCTGAAGCCTTCTAGCTGTGTGAGTTTGGGCAATTAACTTGCATTATTTTTTATACTTTGGGGTAAGTCCGTTATTAAACAATACATGTGGTTTTAACTAAATAAGTTTACATCAAGTCTGTTTTCTAACCCACGTGCCAACAGAGGATGCATACTCTAACAGACATGCCAGGCTCTAAAGTCAGGCAATCCCAGGTTCAACCCCAGCTACTTGAGTTCAGTAAGTTCCATCTTCTTCATCTGTAAAATGGGGATAATAATCTCTCTCTTGAATGATTGTGATTAAATGAGATAACCTATATGCTTAGCACCACTCTTCACACACTGAAGTGCTCACTAACTGTTGGCTATGATCGTCGTTTGAATGCAGGAGGAAATGAGATGAGTAAGACCCAGTTTCTACCCTCACATTACTCCGAAGAGCCCAGTGGAGGTGTAGAGAGACAGACCAGACAGCAACTGTAACTGGAATAAATCCAGAGGGAGACAGAAGTCTCCAGTTCCGCGTGGAAACTGAGTGGAGAATGGTCATGTCTGCTGCTGGCGGGGCACGGGTGGGGGATGTGGCGAGTTAAGGAAAGACTTCTGAGGAAAATGCTCTTTCGACCCTGTCTTGAAGGATGAGTAGGAATCCCCATGTGGTGGAAACCGCTGACGCCAAGGCCCAGTTATGCCAGCATGGGGCTTTGGGGACCAGATGCTGATGCCGCTTTTGGAGTCTGGGAAGCCACTCGCGAAGTCGGATGGCGGGGTCTGGGTGGGGGGTGTCCACTGTGGGGGTGGGGTGGCTTATCAGTTAAGAGCTCAGGCTCTGGAGCCAAACTGCCCAGGTTTGAGTCCTGGCTTAACAGCTTACTAGTTAGTGATATGTCCTTGGGTAAAGTGATAATCTCTCTGTTCCTCAGTTTCCTCCTCTGTTAAAAGGGAGTATGATGGCATCTGTCTCATAAGGTTATTAGGAGGATTTAACAAATTAATGCGTGTTCAGCGAATTTAGCTATTATGATTAATTATCATCATCGGTGACCACAGACAGCAGGACTAGGGAAGGCAGAAAGAACGGTTTGATCTCCCGGAGGAAGGACTGGCGTAAGCAAGCATAGCACAGCACCCTCGCTACCAGCCGCTTAGGGCACAGCTGAAAGCTGAACAGTGAGGGGTGACCTGGAAGGGTAACCCGGCACACACCAAAGGCTGAAATTGCGTGGGACAGAGAGTGCTGTCCCACCCGGAGGATAAGCCCTGGCACACTGGCTCCTGTGCCACACACCGTCGTTCTACGTCCCAGCAGACAGGTCAGGATGAGCTTTCAGCCAGCCTTATTATCTCAGCTGTCGGAAGACCCTGGGCTAACACACAAGGAAGGAAAAATGAAGGGAGAGTGATCTTTTAAACAAGTACAATATCTTTGGAAGCACTTATTCGCATGTATAAGTTACGGTATACCTAATAAAAATTTACGCCACTTTAACTTACCAATCTTTACTGAGATAAAAATAAAAACCATAAACATATTCAAAATAAGCCTTGTGCCTTTCCCTAGTAGTTAAATAAATAATTGTACTCAAACTCGTGAGAGTCCCACTGCAATGCTGAAGTTTAACAATTAAGCAATACTATCCCTTGCTTTCATCATTGAATTTTATAGAATATTTATTTGCTGGGAAGAGTTGAATTAGCCTGATGACATGAGTAATCCCAGATCTATCAAGGGTAGTGCTATTTATAATTCATGAATATTCTTTAAAATAAGGTGCTTTTGCAATTAATACTAAATCTAACCTTGCTTTGTCTAAAATTTCTAAAAATTTGATATCTGAATGTGGTAACAGGTTGGCTGTTGCCACCAGCGTGGGTGCGCTCGGTGTTATACTGTCCTCTTGTGGTGACTGTGGAAAACTGCAGTCTGCAGGTTTTTTCCTCTTCTGGTTTCTTGTTAACATTATTTTATCATGCTTTACGTATCCCTGGAAGCTGCCTTAAATTCATTCCGGAACAAGGCAAAGTCTAAATAAATAGATAAACAAACTTGTAAAATGGAAGTGTTGCCTAGTGGGTAAAAGAATGGGCTGGGAAATCCATCTCCCTGGCATGAGTATTACCCTAAGCAGGTAAATCCCAGCTCTTAGAGCCTGGGCACCACCACAGGACTGTTGCCAGCTACTTCAGAGGCTGAGATGGGAGGATCTCTTGAGCGCCAGTGTTCAAGACCAGCCTGGTGAAGAAAAAAACAAAAATCCCAGTTCTGCTACTGAACCAGCTGTGAAAACCTGGGCTAGCTACTGGGGTGGAGGTGGGCTCTCTGTGCCCGGTGCCTCCTCTAGAACATGAGGATAACAGCCTCCATAGTGTCGATGTAATGGAAAGCACTAAGGGCAGAGCTGATCCATGGTAAGTGCCATTCAAAATGACAGCTATTGCTACTGCCTAAAAGGTACATTACAGCCCATTCCCAAGTACAGTGTAACAGGAGTTGACAGGGACTCGCTGTGTCCAGCCCAAGGAGCAACTCCTTGGTAAGAATATTTGACACAGTGCGGAAACTGAAATCGCAACCGAGCTGCCCCATGATTATGTCTTTTTTCACCGGAGCAAGTAAGTCATGAATGTTACCGTCGTACATGGGACCCTGCAGCACATCCCGTTTGGCCTCCTCGTTTTACTGTTATCACCCAGAGACGTGATAACTCAGTTCTCCTGATTCCCTTCCACGGTGTGATAACTGCTAAATGCTCTGAGTCCTTGTGAACACAAGGAATTTCCGCGAAGAGGAAAGGACAAAGCTGTGACCAACCTGCCAGGGGTTATCCACTCCCGGTCTTCCCCGAGCCACCTCAGAAGTTGCTGAGGAATGGTCCACACGCAAGCCCGTAGGCACAGACAGGAATAGAGCTTTAAAGACAGGAAGGCTTTGCTACCCTACCGCACCCCCGATTTCAGAAAAGCAAACGCTCTCAAGAAGGTAAGTATAAGAACTAGCCCGGTTGAAGGATGACAGGGCAGTGGGTACTGAGAACGCTGGACAATTCGTACTACTCGAGCTAACTGCAGTGTAAGGCAGGCTTATAACTTAAGGCAGGCTATTATGTCTCATTCGGTGGCTCTGCAACATTTTTAGAATCCATGTCCTCTGTGATGGCCTGTGATGCACCACCATGATCTGTCTTCAGACCTGACAACCCTCTCTGGAAATTGCCCTTGGCTCTGGACGACGCTTTGTTCAAGGTCATGCCCATCCCCCAAAGCAAATGTGTAAAGATCCGGCACCCCCAGAGCAAAAGGGCTCCAGAGCCCCCAAGGGATGTGCCGAGGCCCTTGTTGAGATGGCCTCACAGCCCAGCTGCCCCCTTGCCCTCCTGCCTCCTTCCCTGGCAAGGGTATTACCCTAAGGACACACCAGGGGCTTCCTGCACATTCATCTCTGCTTCCCAGAGAAACCAACCTTTATATTTTCTGATGTAAAAATTCCACACTTCACTGTTCTTGACCTCTCCGGGGTCTTTTTTGGGAGATAGGGGTCAATTTAAAATAAACTCATTGCATATTTAACCTCTCCAATCCAAAGAGAGTATGTACCCAGCAAAACTATTTAAAATGTTCTTTCCCCATTAGCTGCCATCTAAATTATCCATGTAAATAGCTGTTTCTCCCCAAGCCTAATTCCAATGGCCTGAATGCTCATGTCCCTCCAAATTCATGATGAAATCCTAACTCCCAAGGTGATGGTATTAGGAGGTGGGGCCTTTTGGAGGTGATTAGATGTAAAGGGCAGAGCCCTCATGATTGCAATTAGTTCCCTGATAACAGAGACCCCCAGAGGGCTAGCTCACCCCTTCCACAGTGTGAGAACACAAGAAGGCATTGTCTATGAACTAGAAAGCAGGCACTCACCAGACTCTGAATCTGCCAGAGCCTTGGTCTTGGACTTCCCAGCCTCTAGAACTATGAAAAATAAATTTGTTGTTTATAAGCCACTCAGTTTAGGGTATTTTATTATGGCAGCCTGAATGGACTAAGACAGAAATATTTAGATTTAATAAAACATATATCTATTCTCACTGTAAAAGCAAGACCTTTCGATACCCCCTCCCCAACATTTCCATGCCATGATTTCAATTTGGGGTCCCCTCTAGAATCTGATACACTTTTAGGATGTTGTGTCTCCCCTCCCTGCCTTGAAAACCACTGCTATTATCTGCATATCTCAACCATCAAGATTTTGAACAGCATTAACTTTCTGCAGTCTATAATATAAAACCCATTTTTTCATTTTCCCAATGTAAGATAGTATTAGAGTGCTTTGTCAAACACCTTAGTTTACAGGGATTAACTAACAGGTAATTGGGAAGGAGAATGCAACCTAGTTTAAGACATCTGAGGAAGAGAAAGAAGGGACTCTTCTTCTAGGCCAAGTAAGAGAATTAATGTTTTAGAGTCAGGAAAAGAAGCTAGAGTTTATATAACTTGCAAAAGAAAGTTTCAGCATTCACAGTGCATTTAAGTAAATTTTAAAAGTAATCAAATATGAATCTTATGAATAATTTAGGTTTTAGGTAACTTATACATAGGTTCATGATGAAGGCCTAAAGTGAATCCCAAATCCTCAGGAACTCTATAGTAAACACAAGTTACCCCAAATTAGGCCACTCGCAAGGCTTCCTGAAAGGAGATTTTAGGGCATATGACCATGTGTCCCCAGGACACCAGGAGTCAGACTTGTAAAAGAGCGGAGCCCATGGTCAACTCAATCCCAACACATCATTGGTATTGAAATATGCTTTAAGAAGGCAGGAAATTCATTCTAAAGTAGAGCAGAAAAGTCCTCAAAAAATTCCACTTGAGGTTTATGAAGAAATACAAATACTTTATTTGGCAGAGGATGGTAGCTTCCAAAGGGAGAAACAAATGGTTTTGGCTGCAAGTAACAGAAAGCCCACAGGTATATTTTTCTCATATATCTTTCTCTTATAGCAAGAAGTCTGGAGATAGTGTTGTTTCACCAACACCAGCAGTGTCAGGGTTCACATCTGGGATTTGAAGCCGGTTCCTTGCGGTCATAAGATGACTGCTGTATGGCCACTCTTAACTGGAAAGTGGCCAGGGAGAAGGGGTTTGGAAATGGAGGTGAGCCAGGGAACCAACCCTCTGCCACAGCACAAGAAAACTGGGCAAGTTGTGCTTGAAAGCAGCGAGCCTGGCAAAATGAGTGCCAAGTACTCGCTGGCCATTGCACAGGCAGAAGGGTCTAGGGAAACATGGAAATTTCCATATCACATTAGTATGTGGGTGAAGAGGGACCAAATACCTATTGCAGATGTATGTGTTTCATTTGTATTACCCAAGAAACTCTACCTACAGAACTCCCTCTCACAAAAAAAGATCAGATTTCACAAAGTAGTAAGAAAACATTTGCATTGTTACAAGACACAACCAAGTTCAAAAGGTACATTTTTTTTAACCTCTATTTACAAAGGAACAGAGTATAAATGTAATAAGGAACAAAGGTACAAAAAATGTCAGGCATACATATTTACCTATCAAGTACAGGTAACACTTGTTGAGAAGATTTTAAATACTTCTTTTAGCATTTAACATTGAAAATAAGTTTCTAAGAACAATTTATCATCTCAGAAGTTTTAAAAGGCTCAACCTATATAATTTAAACTATGACTATCTTAATGAAAAAGTATAATTTTATCCTCTTTGAAAATCTCCAAGTTGCTGGAAGACAAGTAAACCAGATCACTACCAATTTTTAAAAGATTCAAAGGTTCTTAAATTAAGAAATCATAATTGCTTAGGAAACTTATTTGAAGTTATGTATTCAGCATGTGTGCTGAATAATATATTCATATTATTAACATACATGAAAAAAATCCATATACCTAACTAGCATCAGTAACCAGTTAATTGCTGACTCTTCCAAAACCAGAAACAGGTATCCTTAAGGGTCAAGACTTTTCAGACCTCTGAACTAACATATCCCAGTACACAGACTTCATTTAACTTCATTCGACAGAAGAGAAGATCCTTTGAAATGTATGTAGTGAAAGACGGGCTGGTGTATTTCTGCAATCTTTCCTTCCAAGTGTAGACACAGCTCTTACTGCTGACATCTTGGTCAATAGCTTTTGTGTTTTCCAGTTCTTTCTTTAGTTCAGTCCTTCTGACTGCGAAATGTGATGTCCAAACTGAAATAAAGCAAATGTTTAACACAGAAATTATTCTAATGTTAAAAAAAAGTATGACAAGTACCAGATGACCCTTTGAGGTTTGATTTGTTCAACAGCAAATAGTTATTTGAGAATCAACTCCACAGAGCCGAGGACACAAAAGTGAGAGAGACACTCGGCAACACAGACTGAGCTCCCAGTCAACTACAGTTTGAGTCCCTACACGTTCAGCCTGAAATTAGGTGCTACAAAATATATAAAAAGAGACAATTCTTTCTCTAAAATGCTCCTAGTTGGTTGCAAAGAAAGCGCAAAGAGACACTGAACAAATGGCAAGCAGTATATGGCAACCCAGTGATATCACACGTATCCACTATCACTGGGAAATAGCATGTTCCATCTAAGTGAACTTCCTACATAACTGCAGGTTTTCAAACACCCTAGAATTTGTCTCTGCTCTGCCCCTTAGATGTGGGATTATGGGCTCTATGAGGTTCGTTTTCCTCACATGTAAAACAAGTAATATTCACCTTTTTTTTAGGATATTGCTGTAAAGATCAAATGAGATGAGTGAAAAAACTACTTTACAAGTTATAAGTTGCTATACAAATGTAAGAATTAAACATTTATTTTAGAAACATTTGCATTTTTATTGTAATAGTTTTAAAGGAAACTACATACTTTTTGCCTTTCTAAATAGTTAAAAGAATGTAATTCTGAGCCCACATGCTAAACATCAGATAAAGCACGCACACACACACAAACACACACACACACACGCAACCTCAGAGACGGCACATGCCTCTCCTTGCTGTTACACTCCTCGAGGACCACATGCATTTGAGTTTTCCATTCTCTGCCTCGGTTGATGTAGGTCATTCCTCAATGCCATCTACCTGACTTTAGATGCTGTGCCTCTTCCACACTGCTCTCAGTCCCAAGGCTTATTCTTATGTATTAGCTCAACTAAATTATGAGATGTGAAAAACACCCCCAAAATTAGAATTATTTCTAAATATAAGAAAAGAGATTTCAAGTAAGGAACAATATGAAGGATCAAGTGCTTGAAATACGGTGTATGTCTTTTTAAGCATCCAGTAAGTGTTGTCCTTAAAGGTAACTATGATTCTATTTGCTTTTTTAAAAGCAGAGTTAACATTCTATTCAACTCAATAATCCAAAGTCTTCATATGTGAGTGAGAAAAATATTAGAGTATTCACATTCCCTGTGGTTAGGGTGAATCTACTGCACCATTCTTCCCTGGTCCACTCAAAGTTTTAAACACCCAGTTCATTCTGCAGACATCACATTGGCACCTTTCTAGGATAAATCATTATAAACTTATACAAAAGTATTTTTCAAATCAAGTGTTTTATTTCAGAAGACCTCATAATAGGCTAAAAGTGAAAATCAGTATGTAAAATTAACAAAAACAACAGAAACATGAGCAGCATCAACAAACAACTGTATAATCCATTCTGTTTAATTACTTAAAGAGAACTGGAATACAAAGCTATTGGCATGAACTGAGAACCGAAAAATGAATTTTACATTATTATAGCTTACCCTTGAAGTTTCTGGACTAGAAAATGGGGAAGACTCCCAAGATCTATTTTCTTTCTCAAAAGAATCATCTTCTTGGAAGGCAAATTTCTGCTTAAGTGCGTGAGATATTAAAGACACTGGATCCCAATGTGAACTTCGTCTTTTCCTTTTACGAATGGGTCTACCTCCAGGTGACCTATTTTTTTAAAAAATTAAATAAACTAAAACTTTGATGTAATTTTAGCTCCTTGTTGACAAACACAGCAGAAACACAAGCATAATATATTACAAACTAATTATTCTTCATGAGATTGAAGACTGACTAATCTTCAAGAAATTTTCACCATGGAATAAGGAATCTGGAAGGCACAATGAATTAAGAATCAGAAAACCAAGAAACCATGTGGGCTGGGGCTCTACCACAACCTGGGATTTGTCAAATATCACTGTGCTGAAGATCTTTATTAATTTTCTAATTTTCCTTTAAAAGGATTAGAGTTCATGTGTTTGGTCATTCATTCATTCCCTCTTCACTGAATGCCTACTATTCTATCAGGCTCCACTTCAGATCATTTGGACAGTGGTAAATGCTGTGAATAAAATAAAATAGGGAAATGTGACAGTGACCAGGGACAGAAGCACATTAGATGAGATATGATCAGGAAAAGCCTCTTTAAGGAGGTTACATCCTCTTTAAGAAACTGACAAGGAGTCAATTTTAGTGTAAACACCTGGTGAATGCATCAGGAACTTAGCCTGTCGTGTGAGAAAAGGAGAAAGAAAACCAGGTATAGCTGGAATGCAGTGGGCAACATGGGAAGTAGAAGATGAGGTGCACAAGAGAAGCAAAGGCTGGATCCTGGAGGGCCTTGCAGCCTCAACAGGGGCTCTGGAATTGACTCTAAGCACCACGGAAAACCCACGAAAGAGTGTGAAGCAGGGGAATGGCAAGATCTGACTTCAATTTTTAAAGGATCACTCTGGTCACTAAATGCAAAATAAGGAGGCAAAAATGAAACAGAGAGCCTAGTTAGGAGGCTATAGCAGAAGCCCATGCTAGAGAAGACAGTGGCATAGCCTGGGGAGGAGGCAGTGGGGATCAGGAGGGAACACAAGCCGAGCCATACGCTGCTGGAAAGGATGCAAGATAGAAAGGAAAAGAAGAAACAAGGATGATTCCTAGACATCAGGACTGAGCAATTGGGTGACAGTGTTGCCATTTACTGAGACATGAAAGATGTGGGAAAGCTTACAGCAATAAGGGCCTACATCGAAAAAGTAGAAAAGCTTCAAATAAACAACCTGACAATGCGTCTCAAAGAACTAGAAAAACAAGAGCAAATCAAACCCAAAATTAGTAGAAAAAAAGAAATAATAAAGATCAGAGCAGAAATAAATGAAACTGAAACCAAAAAAATACAAAAGATCAACAAAACAAAAAGTTGGTTTTCGAAGAGATAAACGAAATTGACACACCTATTTAGCCAAAGTCAGAAAAAAAGAGAGAATATGCAAATAAAAATCAGAGATGAAAAAGGAGACATTACAACTGACACTGCAGAAATCCAAAGGATCATTAGAGACTACTATGAGCAACTATATGCCAATAAATTGGAAAACCGAGAAGAAATGGATAAATTCCTAGACACATAAAACCTACCAAGATTGAACCAGGAAGAAATCTGAATAAACCCGAATAAACAAATAACAATTAACAAGATAGAAGCAGTAATAAAATGTCTCCCATCAATAAAAACCCCCAGGACTTGATGGCTTACACTGCTGAATTCTACCAAGCATTCAGAGAAGAACTAAGAGCAATCCTACTTAAACCATTCCAAAAAAGTGAAGAGGAGTGACACTCCCAAATTCATTCTATGAGGCCTGTATCACCCTGATACCAAAACCAGACAAAGACACAACAAAAAAAGAAAACTACAGGCCAATAACTGATGAACACAGACATAAAAATCCTCAACAAAATACTAGCAAACCAAACTCAACAACACATTAAAAAGATTATTCATCATGATCAAGTGAGATTCATCCCAGGGATGCAAGGATGGTTCAACATATACAAATCAATCAATGTAATGCATCACATCAACAGAACAAAGGACAAAAACCATATGATCATTTCAATTGATGCTGAAAAAGCATTTGATAAAATTCAACATCCCTTAATAATAAAAAACTCTCAAAAAACTGAGTAAAGAAAGAACTTACCTCAACATGATAAAAGTCATATATGACAGACCCATAGCAAGTATCATACTGAATGGGGAAAAACTGAATCTTTCCTCTAAGATCTGGAACAAGGCAAGGATGGCCACTTTCACCACCATTACTCAACATAGTACTACAAGTTCTAGCTACAGCAATCAGACATGAGAAAAGAAAGGGCATCCAAATTGGAAAGGAAGAAGTTAAATGATCCTTGTTTGTAGACTATATGATTTTATATCTATAGAAACCTAAACTCCACAAAAAAACTATTAGAATTGATAAACAAATTCAGTGAAGTTGCAGGATACAAAATCAATATACAAAAATCAGCAGCATTTCTATATGCCAACAGTAAACAATCTGAAAAGGAAACCAAGAAAGTAATCCCATTTACAATAGTTACAAATAAAAAAAAATACCTAGGAATAAACTTAACCAAAGAAGTGAAAGATCTCTACAATGAAAACAGTAAAATATTGATGAAAGAAATTGAAGATGGCACAAAAAAGTGGAAAGATATTCCATGCTTGGAAGAATCAGTATTGTTAAAGTTTCCATACTATCCAAAGCAATATTATAAGGATTCAATGCAATCCCTATCAAAATACCAATGACATTCTTCACAGAAATAGAAAAAATAATCCTAAAGAAGCATATGTGTGTGTTGGGTAGAATATCTAATAGAATATTTTCCTGATCTTCTACAATGGGAAATAAATATAATTAAAATATCAAGAAATAGCATAAGTATGTTGTTTCAAAAATATGGAAATAAGACAGTAGTCCAAAAAAAGAAATAGTCCAAAAAAACTGAAAGTGACTATCTCTGGGAGGGGTACTCAGGGTGAAGAAAAATAAGAAAAAAGATTTACATATGTTAACTGTCATAAATATAATTTTTCTAAAAACATCATTGATAAAACCTCAGTTCATTTCTCAAATTACAACAACATACCGTTCAATAGCACGAAGCTTAACCTTATTCATATCCTTCAGAACATCCAGCATGTTTGGAACATCTTTATTTCTCTGGCTTTTGGAATGGCTATAGTTGGTCTTACTAGCACCTGGGTGCTGTTTGTTAATTTCAGTCACTGAATTATCTGAGTCACAAATATTATTAGATCCTGGTTGTGTGGGAGGAAAACACGGAGGCCAGAGAGAAGAAAGCTGAGGAGGAAGTGGTGGCGGAGGAGGAGGGGAGGAAAGCATAGCACTTGGAAACTCATCTGGTTCCACACACAGCTGAGCAGCGCCTGATGATGGCATTTGTCCCAAACTTATGGTCCCATCATTCAAGTCCAAGGAGCCTAAAAACAAAGTAGTTAAAACATCATGAGAAATTCTCATGTCATAATATAACACTAATTAGAACCAAAACAGGAGCATTTCTGTAATGCTATTAAAATAGCAGGAAGGAGAATCAATCTCATCTACTCAGTAATGTGTATAAGAATCAAGCCAAACTGTAAATTCATTTTTTAATGCAATTGGGAATTTTCAGCGTAGGCCCAAAAGGTAGGAAGGGAAGGAGAATGCATTGTAAAGAGAAAATAAAAAGTGTTGTTCAGTAATTCACATATAATCTGAATTTCATCCTCCATTAAAAAAAAAAAAAAAAGCTGAAACACAAATCAACAACTTGCAGTTAGAAACACTCAAACTGAGACATCCACTCTATAATGACACTGGATAAACAAGCCTGTTATTTTCTAGGCGAGAGCCTAAGATGGGTACTGAGTATTTAATTTTTTCATAATAGATTTGCCCCTAAAGGACTATCAATACAAATGATTGGTTTTTTAAAAAAGTATATATTTATATATCATTTTATTTATGTATAAATATAAATCACTGTATATTAATTTATATATAAATTACATTATATACATTGTATAATTACATATTACATAAACTATATGTGTATATATATGCACTTGTATATATACATTAATAAAATTTGTCTTCACAATCAGATTTACACACAGCCCTTACAACCAAATCCATTGTGAAAAACACTCAGTGCCTATGTTGCTTTATATTTTATACACTCACATACACACATACGTGTGTGTGCGTGTTTTTAAAGCAAGTTACATTTCCAAAAATTTAGAAAAGGATCATCTGGAAAACACTATTCAACTCAGTGGAAGTGTAGCAGCAATAACTAAAAACTGTAAATATATGAGGCCTCAAACCTATATTCCTCTTTTTTTTTTTTTTTTTTGAGACAGGGTCTTGTTCTGTCACCTTGGCTAAAGTGTAGTGAGATCATCATAGCTCACTGCAACCTCTAGCTCCTGGGCTCCAGCTATCCTCCTGCCTCAGCCTCCTAAGTAGCTGGGACTACAGGTGCATGCCACCCCATCTGGCTAATTTTTCTAATTTTTACAGAGATGACGTCTCACTCTTGCTCAGGCTGGTCTCAAACTCCTGTCCTCAAGTGATCCCTGCCTCCCGCCCCCGCCTGGGCCTCCCAAAGGGTTAGGATTACAGGCATGAGCCACCACACCCGACCCCTATACTCTTCTTTCAAACCAATGCATTCTTCCTCTTTAATCTCCAGTGCTTTTCTGAAGAGCTAGAAAAGTTTACTTAGAAGACACTTTTCAATACAAAATACAATCTTCAGTAATATAGCTAGCTCTTCTGTAAACCAAAGCCATCTCCCTCATTACAAAAACTGTGTCTTGATTTCTTCCAAATAAGCATCAGGTGTAATAGTTTTATATACCCAACATCCTTTTATGATGCATTTAACGTTATTCACAGTTACTATTCAGAATTGGACTCACTTAAATACTGGCTGTTACTGTATGTTACTATATGTAACATGGTGTATACAGCAATAAGCTATATCATGAATATCAAACTCAAACAAAAAGCCAGTGTTACTTACCAGAATTTGCCCTATTTTTCAGTTCCTGCATTTCCACAATTGCAGCAATCTGAGAGCGAAGAAAAGTTAGCTCATTTTCAAGGGCAGCTATTTTTTTAATTGCAGCTTCATTTACAGGCAGATCATTGTTCACTGGTTTGTTATGTCTTAGAGCAGGTGACAATGGATCCCAAACTGGTGGCAAAGGATGGAAAAATTCAATTTTCTCCTCTTCCTCATTTTCCCATATACTATTTCTGTGGGTGAAAGGAAGGAAGAAATAAAGGGAGGGATGTTTTTAATCCAAAGAAGAATAAACTCTTTCAGGAAAAGCAAAAGACAACACAATAAAATCAGAGCAACTCTCTCCCCTATGGCTGTCTCTAGTCTCACTGAGGACAAGCACATCTTATTTAGCTTTGCATTCTCAATATGAAGGACAGACTGAAGCCTCTAATAGATGACCAATAAGTGGCCAGGGAATGAAAGAACAAACCTTGCTTTTAGGTTATAAAACAAAAACAATTATCCTGTAATTGCTCTACCTATTAACTTGAAACACAGAGAAGTTAATTTATTTAGAAATTCTACGTAGGGTACTACAGGGTTTTATATTTAAGATTATGTTAGAGGTAAGTTTACGGTCTTCTTTTTGAAAATTGATAAACCAGTTTGATACATGGTAAGTTTAGCCAAAATATTTGAATAATTGACACGAATTGTGCTTATAGCTTGTATCTGAATATACTAAAACATAGGTTAGTACTCCCTAGGAGTAACACATCCAAATTTTGAAATATATTTAACATCATTGCCTGGTACATGGTAAGCACTATATAAGTTTCAGCTAAAGATATAAAATATAATAAATCTAGTATCCAGTAGAGAAATAGAATGAACATAATGATTCTGATATCACTTTAATAATCATTTCCTCCTAGGCCTGGTGTTAGGTTTAAATGTACATTAAGAAAAACTGGCTAAAAATTGAGAGAAACCATCAATTATCCTTATTAGGAAGATATTAGCAGGACACAGCACAGTACAGAGATAAATAAAGCAAAAAAGCTGAATCAATAAGAACTTCATGGTATACAGTTGCACATTTGTCCATTTAAAAAAAATGGAAGAACTTCAACACATGCAAGAATTCAGGTTTTAGCCTACATACCCCACTTCCCAAGATAAACGTATAACATTACCGAAATCTGAGATAACTGGATTCTTTATCATTTGCCACATACAAAACATCAGCAAAAGATGGAACAACAGATCCACAGTTATCAGAGTCCACAGAGTTCAAGAATGGGATCAACTAAAGTAAAAAGAAAAAAAAAGTCAGAGCTCTGCAGGGAGTCAGGGGAAGACAAATGCCCCATGGCATTAAATAAGGTAATATCAAAGAAAAAGGATATTCAACAGAAAAAATGCACCTGTTAGCAAGAAAAAATACTGGGAAAAATTAAAGTCTAAGCATGCAGCAATATTCTCTCCCCTGGTTAATCTCATCTCGCATAAAACAAAAAAGAACAGAAAAGAAGTTCCTCAGGTCTTGCTCACATCTATCTGGGAAAGTAATTACAGTCGTGCACGGCATAACATTTCGGCCAGTGATGGACCACATAGACATGGCACATACGCAACACGACGTAGCTGAAAAATTCCCATTGCCTAGTGTTTACTATACTTGTTATCATTATTTTAGAGTGTATTCCTTCTACTTATTAAAAAAGAAAAGTTAACTGTAAAACAGCCTCAGGCAGGTCCTTCAGGAGCCAGTTACCAGAGGAGATAGCACCATCCACGTTATTGTCCCTGAAGACCCTCCAGTAGGACAAGATGTGAAGGTGGAAGATAGGGATAATCCTGACCCTGTGTGGGCCTATGTTAATGTGTGTTTGTGTCTCACACTGACTTACCCAGAGCAATTTCCAGTCCTGTAAGCTGCATTCATGGTAAGTTCCCTATTCAAGTGTACCATTTTTTATCTTTTATTCCATATTTTTACTGTATCTTTTCTATGTTTAAATGTTTAGATACCCAAATACTTACCATTGTGTTACAGTTGCCTACAGTATTCAGTCCAGCAATATGCTGTACAAACTTGTAGCCTAGGAGCAACAGGCCGTACCATATGGCCTAGGTGTGTAGTAGGCTATATAATCTAGGTTTGTGTAAGTACACTGTATGATATGTTCACACAAGGACCAAATCACCTAATGATGCATTTCTCTGAATGTATCCCCACCTTTAAGCTACACATGATTGTATTTAAATAGATAAAACACACAAAAACATATGTGAAATGACTTGTTTCCAGGGGTAAACTAAAGGTTTCTGGCTTGCAGGCAACATTTCTTCCTTTGTTGTTCTACCCTATATCCATAGGAGTACCTAGGATTATTTTACACAGTGCTTTAACAATGCATGCTGACTGAATTACCTCAAAATTAGGTCTTCGACAAGGTTCTAATGGAAGCATTTTCCCAATAATACGAACGATACTCCGAGTTGATCCATAGTCTTTATTTTCCCAAATCAGCAAAACCTATTTAAAGATTAAGCGTTATTTTAAATGTACTCTGATTAAGCACGTTTGCATATCTATGAAAAAAGGGAGATGTAAGAGATGCAATAACATTTATTTTTAAAAAGAAAATATAGAATGGTATATTCAAAGTATCTTCTTCAAAGAATTAACTTTATTAATATTTGTCTTTTTTAAAAAAAAAGGATAGGAGTAAACATATATACATTCCAGGAAGATCTTTTTAAAAAGCACCAAAATTCATTTTTTTCTATTTCTGATAATATCCAAATACCTTAAGGAACTTTGTTCAGAAAAACTGCCTCCTCTGCTCCCTACCTAAAATTCCCATCTTTTGGCCCAATCAAAAATTGACAATTTCGATTTATTAAACAATGAGGTAATACAGAATATTCTTACATAATTTCCTTTACAGGAGAAATAAAAAGGGGAATAAATAAATCAGGTCTTAGACAATTCAAATAGTTATTTACACACAGAAGAATTTATCTGCTGGAAGTTGGTTTTCAAAAAGGTATTAGAAGTGAAATGTGCTACTATAACTCAAATAATACTTTGTACTTTAGCTTGGGCTTCCCATATTGGTTTAAACTACTGCCACAGGAACCTACCCCTCCCCCCAAAAAAAGAACAACATAATAAATTGGACTTTTCATCATTTTCCTATGATCCCATAGTAAGGACAAAGTTTAGGATGAGCAACAGATACAAGCAGTATATCTAGTAAGCAGATAGATAACACAGTTCTGGAACTCAGGACTAAAACTGAGATTAGAAAAATAGATTGGGGAATCACTGACATACTGAACACATGATATAGGTAAAAATCAAAGGCATAGACCTAGGCAAGACTAGAAAAAAAGATTTGGAAGTCATCAGCACATAGCATCCTTCTGAAGAAAGTCATGCCATTCCTCTGCTTTCAAATGGCAACAGCTCTAAATCTACCTGATCAAATCCAAAGACTTGAGTCTAACACTGAATACTGACTCCATCACTAGCCTCACAGTCTTTCATCAATTCTGTCAGCCCAGTCTCCACAACATACTTTCCGTGTTCCATATTCAGAACACATAGATTTCTGATCTAATCAGTTTCCACCTGTCTTTAAATAGCCAATTCACATTCCACTACAAATTTGATTATTTCTGCTCTCATCGGCTTCCTAAATTCTATTCAGTTCTAAACTAGTTCCAATGAGTACCATGCAATTGGATGCAATTAATACAGTGAAAAAATGTGTTTAGGGTAACTAAGCAGCACGGTAGCATCACCAGAATACCTGTATCATCATTTCAATAGGTAATCAATATTTTTTAAATCCTAAGATTATTTTACATTTTTCTCATACTAAGTCTTCAAAATCCACCTATAGCAGATCTCAATTCAGACATTTCAAGTACTTAAAAGTAACATGTGGCCAGTAGCTACCCTATCAGTTAGCACAGCCTAGAGGATATAGATCCCAGACCTATTTAAAGCAGAATCTTTGGAGGCTTGAGCGCTTACATTTAAAGTGTTCTATGGACCATTCATACGTGCACCACCGCTAAGAACGACAGGCCTGGAGGCTTCACTACAATGAGGGCTACGTATTGTACATACAGAATCATCCTAGAGTTGGGTTAACTCTCGGTTAACTTGAATGATACCTTCCTGTCTTGCTCTGCAGTGTCCATCCTGACAAACTCCTGTCCTCTTCTCTCACTCCTTCCTTGCCAACAGCCATCTTCACGATTATTATGATTTCCTCTCTTTCCTCTATTCCTAGTCCAGCACCCAAATTTTGACTTTACTGATTTCCCTACCAAGCATGGATTTTCTGGTTAATTATTTCAGTGATATGTTCAGTGCCATTCAAAAATGGTTCATTCCTTTGATATTATGTGTTCCCATACTACTAATGAATAAACTACCCTAACAACGCTTAGCTAGGAAAAAAACAACAACATTAAGAAAAACTATAAATCCATGATGACTTCAGTGGGTCCTCACAGGTATTCTGCAACCCCTTCATAACATGTTTTGCACTACACTATGTCACCCAGAGGAATCTCCAATGTGAAATCTCTGACACCACCACTTCCATCACCTCCAAGTGACCTTGTCTCTGTACCACCTACAGCACCAAGGATACTGTCTTAGATGTAGATGTTCAACAAGTAGACAAAATTGGATTTATTTATAATTCTCAGGTCTAAGTCATCCTCTCTCTTTCACATTTATTCTGGATTTGTTAATAAATTACCTTAAATAGAACAGTTTTATTTATCTAAGCAATAAGTGTAATTCTGTGAAGGTCATGTCTATATTTTGCTTCCTTTGTATCTTCTCTTGACATTTGACCTATCAGGTAAATAGCTTCTCAATAATCCTATCCCTTTTTAGACTTAAACTATTTAATATCAAAGCTATACAATTGCAAACCCACCTAAAGAGAAGCAACAATTTCACCTTAAATTAAATGTTTACATATAAATCATTTTCAAAAGGAGACCCAAGAACAAATACAACAGATTCATTTAAATCCATTAAAAGACATTTACCTGGTCTATAGGAACACCAAAATATTCCAGCATCCTTCTTAAGATATTCAATATGAGAGACATTGATGAAGCAAATATAGAAGCAAATTCAAGGAAACATAATCAGTCTCTTGGTACCTTTGGGAAAAATTTTAGAAAATATTACTCTTGACAAATAAACAATTGCCACATAAATTGTATACGATATCCTGGAAGAGTCCTTTCATTACATATTACACCATCAACTAATTTCTCCTGGTCAGCATTACTTTGAAGCAAGTCAGAGAAAAAGGAAAGGGAAGGGAAGGGAAGGGAAAAGGGAGAAGGAGAAAGGGAGAAGGGGGAAGGGGGAAGAAGGAAAGGGAACAGAAAGGAAGGGAGGAAAGAAAAGAAAAGATAAAAGAAGAAAAGAAGGAAAGGAAAGGAAGGAAGAAAGAGAGAGAGGGAGGGAGGGAGGGAGGAAAGGAAGGAGAAAGAAAAAAAGAAAAAGAAAAGGAAAAGGAAAGAGAGGAAAGAAGAGCAGAGCAGAGAAGAGAAGAGTAGAGTGAGGCTGGGGTAGAGGCAGAGGATCGTAAAGGAAATTTTAATTTAGATCTCAATCAACAACAGACTGAGTGGACACTTAGCAGGGAAGGCTTCAAGTTGCTTTCGACGCAAAGCTTGCTCTTTCCTAAAAGCTTTAGGCTGAGACTCAAGAGAGGGGTGAGTTCGGCTGACCCTTGCTTGAAAGCAGGCAAGGGCCCGACTCAAAGTTTTAACAAAATGAACAGTAGCTCTTCTCACAATCGTATCGGAGTACCACCCAATCCTCTTAGCTCACTTTAAAGATAAGGAGCAAGAATCCGAGATAGGTAACGTTACGGAGTCACCCCACTGGTAAGAGGCCGCTACCAGAACCCGGTCGTGTCACTCGCTTTGGCCACAAGCTTCCTCCGGGGCTCTCCAAAACCAGCATGGTGGCCTTGCTCACCTTCCTCCGAAGCCGAGCCTCCCGGCAACCAGGAGAACATCAGCGCGTTATGAATCCCTGTCTCGGAATCCCCAGTCGAAGAACTACGGAGTGCGCTGGTCCTGGTTCAGGAGAGTTCAGACGTTCACCCCGTGTCCGCCCGCGCGCTCCCGCTTGCAGGCCACAGGCGGCAACCACCGAGAGGTATGAGGTCGACCCCGGGCTAGGCGCTGAGCCCCTTGCCCAGCCAGGGTAACTCCGCGGGAGGCGCAGCCGCCTCCTTCCGCGCCCAACCAACCTACCGCTCTCCCCTACCTCAGGACGTACTTCCGCGTCCCTGGACGAAAATCAAACTCCCCGGGCCAACACCCATATCCAACCTCATTGGACAAGGCTGAAGATCGGGGCTTCTGATTGGTCGTTCCATGACGCCTGCCTATTCGCGACAATTCGGCCGGGCCATCGAATCTACCAAGTTTCTACTTCCCATGGGGGCGGGTCTTCCGAAAGGCAACCAATAGAAGCCAACAGGCAGCTGGTGGGCGGGGCGGGCCGTGCTAGGACGGTGACGCACGCTCAGAACACGGTTTTAGGTTTCTTGTGAGCTAAGTACCGGTGTCTTTTAAGCCCGGTGTTTTGGGGCTATCGCAGGCCCGGGAGCTGGGCTCGAGATCGGGAGTTGCTGCTCCTCGCAGCTCTTCACAGGGAGTGTGTCGCCCACTACAGGTGTACCCGAAGCAGGCCCGCCCTCCCAAGTTTGCCTCATGCAGAGTCGCGATTTATTTTTTGGTCATTCCACTCGTTCATTCAGCGAATATCTATTAAATGCCTGCAGGACCAACAGAAGCTAAGCCCTACCCTCGAGGAAATCGATTTGCAGCTTTGCAGTAATTAGGATTTTTCTTTCACGAAACGCTCCTACTTATCCAGGCTACCAAACATGGGCCGGACAACTCCCCTGGCCTAGCAGAGGATGGCAAAGGGATAGCTATGTCATGTAAGGTGATATCCCAAGTTTTAATTCTGATTTGAGGTTACTGGCCTCATACGAAATAGCTTCCTTTTCTCTTATTTCAGTGCACTGGAGTGACATGACGACTTAGGATAATTGTGCCTGCTGCTGACCTAATAAAAAATGGGGAAAGTTTGAACTAATTTCCCCATGGCAGACATCATTTATTCATTGAACTAATACTGCATGTCTGTTATGTGCCAGGCACCATTCTAAGCATGGAAAATGCAGTAATGAGCAGGGAAGGTCCTTCCCCTCCTGGAACTTACATTCTAGGGAAGACCTCAGCTTTTTCTGAGCACCATACATAAATAGCATCTCTCCTTTCTTACCCTTATTTCTCTTTATAGCACTTACCGCCATATATACTTAATGCTCCCTCTACCACCAAACTAAATTGTAAACTCCATGAGAACAAGAACTTTGTTTTGATCCATGCTATATCCCCAGTGCTTTAGGAGAGTGTCTGGTATTTAAAAGGCTATTCGATCTATTTATTTGATGGATAAAGTAATTGGATATGGGGTGAGAGAAAAGATGTGATCAAAAATGATTTGGGACGAAGCAACTGGCAAAACAACAGTAGAAATTATAGTGACATGCCCAGTAGTCTGAGCTGGATAAGCATGAAAGTAGGGGCAAGAGAAGGGTGATGCACAATGTAAAAGCAGAAGGCAAATGATCAGAAACCCTACATGGAATGAGTAAATCATAATTTTCTCAAGTTCCTTGTTCTTCCCTTTTGTCCTCATAAGTGAATAAATCACGACTTTATAACCTACCCCCTTTCTGTTCTCTTATCAAACAGCACATAATAGGGCCAGAATGAAAATATCCCTGAGGACAATGGAAACCACTACTCCTCCAGCTGCATATAGCATAGCTCAACATTCCAACTCTGATTTAGGTAGCAAGGTGGGTCCAGGTCAAATGCTACATTCATGAATGATGTGCTGACAACTTTTCCCTAAATTATTTCTTCAGAGATCCTTCTGGTATTTTGCTTACTAAAGCATTTATATTAGATTTTGACAATAACTTTTTATGAAATTTGACATTTTTTTTGCTCATTTTTACATGAATTTAGATTTTCCTGAACTCTTAGAATAAAGTTGAGTTTAGGAAAGCTCTTCTGACTTCACAGAGCTACCTTTTCTATTTTTGAGTAGTGTTCACGAAGATGGTGGCTTGCTTTGAGATTTTCCTGTGTTCCCCTCTTCCAGTTTAATGCAGGCCCTCTCCCTTTATTCTTTAGCCTGCTCAGTGTGGCTTCAGCTTCCGTATGGTCTCTTCAGTGTGGGGCCTGTCCCTGGTGGGAGTCTTGGCAAGTCAGGTTTGAGAGCTCATTGGGGTAAACTACTCCAGCGGTCCTGTGGGCACTTGTACCTCACTATAGAAGAGGACAAAATCCCAAAGTTTCAGCTGCTTCCCAGTGAATGGCCGTTGGCTAATTTAAGATTCTCCTGTTCTCAAGCCTGTCAGACACCGCCCCAATTCGTCCCTCTACTCTCATAAAAACCAATACCAGGCAAGCTGGTGATTTGTCTCCAACTGCTGATATTTGAAGGTTCATAGAAACAGCTTAACACCTAATTTTATTGCTAACTGCTGTCCATAGGTGTTCAGTTTTGCTCTCTAGCTGCCAACGTTCTTCCAGAATCACTTATACATTTTCTAATAGTTAATTATTATACTATGTTCTGGATCCCCATGACTGTAAATGTTTTCTTCATCTTGGTACACCCAATGCCAGGCATAGTTTTTCAATGAATTCATGAATGGAGAGAGGCTAAGGACTGGTTTAGACAAAGGCTAGAAAGAGATGTATTCAAGAGCCAATTGCCCAGTGGAACACCTAAGACTTGTGACCCAAGCCTGGTGAACTCAAATTACTATAATTACCCTAAGTAATGGGGCAGAATACAACATTCTACCACAGTAGGAAAAAGCCTCTCCAACATTAACCACCGGAGTCTCATGAAAAGGCGATCCAAACTGGGATGCACGCGCCCAGAAAGGTTTCCCCCTCCAAGTTTTTACATTTCGAAAAGAAAAATACGTATGCCTTTTTCCTTCTGCATTGCCTACACTTGAGGCTATTCAAAAGCAGTAGTAAAGTAATACACAAATCGTGCCAGTGCAACTTAAAAGATTACACACATCGTAAGAGTTTCTTTATACCTTTACAATTATTTATTCAAGCATATTTAAATACTGTTTGAGACTAAGACCAAGATTCTTTGATATTAAAACGTTTCAAATTAAGTTATCCTGAAAAATTCCTCTGCTTTTTTGTATTGACAATAAAAAAGATCAGTGGAAACCAGTTTACAGCTACTTACGTTAATATATCTATACCTACTATACATAGCTACAATAGCAATTTATAGACATAGTTTTAAAATTATAAAATCTAAGTTAAATGTTTAAATACTAAGAGCAGGACTTTTAAAAATCTGAACCTTTAAATGATAGATCTGTATAAAATAAAGTTTAGGTTTTGCTTAGTGTTTGAATCAACAGGCCTTTATATTGTCTATAACTACTCGCACTGCTTTTTAATTGAACAAAAATATTACGCTACAGTTAAACCTCTCTAAAAAGCATAAAAGTGAACTGCATGATTTTTCCGGCCCCATTATTTTTAGAACATTCATGACTTATTGATTCTGTCATCTGTTTTCTGATACATTCTTATGTTCACAAGTAGGGATGCCTTGACTTGTCAATCACTTCAAAAGAGTTGGTTAAAACCTAGAACACCGAAAACAGTTTAAACGAATGTCCTTTCAGTCTCGTTCTGCTTCTGGACCATCCATCCAGTCCAGCTATGCAGTAGGCCTCCTGATGTTCCCATTTCATTCTTCTCATGTTTAGTGATAATCAACCCAAATAATTTTTAATATTGTCATGGTCCAATATAAACTTTATTCATAAAAATTCCAAATAACTTAATCTTACAGCTAAAGTCAAATTATTTATCATCCAAAGATTTGGCATGTCATAAAGGATATGGCATAAAGTCTTCAGATTTAAAATAATTGCTATATTGCTACACTTTTTCCTATGTTGTAATAGGAATGAACTTAAATTTTTAAGTTACTATAGGTAATTTTAGGTGGTAATGTCCAGTAAAGCAATAAAGCATATAGCACTTTAGAGTGCAATGTAGTGTGCAATCCACGAAACTAGAAAAAAGTTCAGCCATCAGGTAACACAGCATGCCTGACAAGGAGCTAGCCGGATTCTCTACACTTCCACACAAAATGTGCTATTCACAAGCTGTGTTCTACCTTTTAAGTATCTAGTTGTCAAGTATCAGCTCATTATATTCAGCTAATAAAAATCTAAGCACCTATGATTTTTTACCTACTGGCTCTGTCCTCTAAATATAAAATGAGGAGGCTGGACAAGGTGGTATCAAGTATCATTCTCCTGGTCCTATGCAATTTTGAGTGACTCTTCTCTGGGAAAGCACTTTAAGTACTTGAACGTGGGTGTCATATCAAGGATCTATCTCAGGAATCACTTTTCTACAGTAAACTTACCATTTCCAACTACTCACATGACATTATTTCAGACCTAAAGCTCCTAGATCTCTATCCTTTAAATATATTAAATGTTTTCTCTTAAGACGTGGCACTCCAAAACAATACACAGGGTGACTTGAACAACGAATAAAACAATGAACAATCTAACTTTTCTGTTTATTGCAATCTGAACTCTCTCCTCTTTGGCACATTTTTAAGACAGCCTACACTGCATTAGGTTTTAGCCGCAGCCATAAAATTAACTGGCTTATTCCAATCAAACCTCTATAAATATGCAGTTAACATTCTTGTATTTTAACTCAGGGAGCATTTATTACATACCTACAGTATGTATGCTATTTGAAATGCTTAAGTGCTAAAATTTTATTCTGGCGAAGACACAAGTTAATAAAAGAATCCTGTTTTGTATATTAATTCCCAATTATTTGTAGCCTAACTCATTCGAAAAAGGATAGGGCTCACAGATACATAAAATACATATAAACGTATAATACAAAAATATATATTTATATATGTAATGCGTGAATAAAAATGAACAAGGAAAGCACACTGCCTTTTCTTGTTCACTGCTCCAGTGCCTACCTCATAGAATTGAATATGGATCAAACTGATGAAACGAGACAGAACTTGAAAATAGCAAGAAATATTCATGTAGCACTTGGTTTAAGACTATACATTCCAATCCAATTACCGTATAGATATTCCTACCAATACCTGCAACACTACTGTATTCAGGTTAAGACTGTTTTTAGGCCTCTTATTTATACCATTATACTCTGGCATCATGCCCTCAGACAGCAGGAAAAAAGGTTGTAAGAAAGTCATGTGAAACACTGTTCTCATTCTAGGAATACTTACTCTACAAAAACATCTCTGACATCTTAATAAAAACCTAAGAACGAAGTATCTCTTGACTTTTGGTATCAGGTATAGAGTAATGCTTCTTGGAAGCAGTTTCATTTTAGACACTGAAAATTGTGTACCTTATTCCTCTCTGATTTAGCTACTAGTGGCCAATTCAAGCTCTGAGTCATTTTCCTGTAGATTGTAGAGACGGACTATTTTAGCCAAATAACCATTTTCCCAAGGTAAATTGGGCAACAAGGAAAATATCTTGTTGCTCAAGTCAGGATTACAAGATAAAATCAAGATATAACAAATAATATTGTCCTGGCTGGGCCAGAGAGCTAAATCTGTAACTACATTAAAAGCCTTATGTCTTTTTTTTCCAAATATCTGATCTACCCACATCCCAACTAGAGTTTTGTATCTAAAGCTTAAACTCCAGAATCACTTTAATTATAGAACCCAGTTGTTAACTGAGCCTCACGTTTTGTAAAGGACAAATACAATTCACATTTATAAATCTAGAAGATCATATTAAGGATATAAAGGAAAATAAAGTATACTTTGAAAACCAGAAAGGACTCTAAGAATGTGTATATTTTACTTAGTTCTCCAGTAAGTCATAAAGGAACTATTAATATTTTTCCTTTTAAATAAGCCAACAATTTTTCACTCCAAGTACTGTCAAAGACATGACTCTCATATCCCATTTTCCAATTAAAAGTACAAATTTGAATAAATTTTTTTTTTGAGACGGGCTCTAGCTCTGTTGCCGGGGCTGGAGTGCAGTGGCCTCATCACAGCTTACCATAACCTCAAAGTCCTGGTTCACACGATCCTCCTGCCTCAGCCTCCCAAGAACTAGGACTACAGGTGCGCACCACCATGTCCAGCTAATCTATTTTTTGTAGATACGATCTTGCTATGTTGCTCAGGCTGGTCTAAAACTATTGGCCTCAAGAAATCCTCCTGCCTCAGCCCCTGGGATTACAGGTATGAGCCACCTTGACCAGACTATCTTCTGCATTTCAAAAGTTCTACAACTAAAACATTCACATGAAAAATTTTTCCTATGTACAGATTATTATAATTAAGACACGCTTTCTTTTCTAGTAGTGGTGGTAAAATGCTGTCCGAATGCCTGTTCTTTTTTTTTTAACCAATGGGATCCATTTTCAAAGCCCAGGGTTTAATTCAGTAACAAAAACAGAACTGGCACACTCAATTAAATGTACAATTTTGGCCCCAACGACACAACTGACACACTCTAATCATTACTGGTTTCTAAAACATAAGGAGTCCAGCTCATAGATCAACACAATCTCTGAGGCTCTCATGTCAGATAATGGAATACAACAAATTTCTATACATTCTTGAATTCTAAGAAACTTAAAACTTGTTCATTTAGGCCAGGCATGGTGGCTCACGCTTATAACTCCAGCATTTTTGGAGGCTGAGAGGTGAGGATCGCTTGAGGCTTGAAGTTCAAGACCAGTCTGGGCAACATGCCCAGACCCCATTCTCTGCAGAAAAAATTTTTTAAAAATTAGCTGGGCATGGCGGCACACACCGGTGGTCCTAATTACTTGGGAGGCTCAGGCAGGAAAACTGCTTGAACCCAGGAGCCTGAGCTGGCAGTGAGTTGTAATTGTACTACTGCACTTCAACCTGGGAGACAGAGCAAGACTCTCTCTAAACAACTTGTTCATTTAAAGCTCATTAAAATAGACTCCTAATTTTTAGCATCTACACCAATAAAATGAATAGTTAAACCCTTGACATTCAGATTTAACAATAGTGGTTTCAACTATTTGGGAATCCTGAACATACATAACAGATATTACTCCCTAAATTTAAGGCATACTCAAGAGACTTGAGTTTAGCTAAATTAATCCCATGACAATAAAATTTACTTTTCCATGTGCCTTTCCTATTGAGCAGCTTCATACCTTGGGAGGCCCTCTGTACTGCTCTTCTGAATGTGAAAGGATACTGCTGCATATGGAAATTTAAGGTATACCCCAGGGTTTCCAGTTGAAACTCAGCAAAAGAAGTTATATGTCCCTAATAAATAACAAATATACTTTTATATTAAAAACTTGTATACAACATTAAAATCACCCAGTATATTTAAGTTAACAGTGATCTTATCCATCCTTTTACACACACACACACACAGACACACACACAGAGTTCTTATTTATCTCACATTATTAATGGATAATTTGCCATTTGAGTCAAAATGTGTCAATTCATCTTAGCACACAAATTTCTGTGAAAATACTTTGTGTAAAGTTGATGGAATGGCATGCTTTGTATTTCAAATAATCCATAAAAGGAGCCTGGTAAGAATTATACCGGATCTTACTCAAAGTAAACAAAGACTAACTTAAAAAGACAATTCTTTTTAGTTACTAACTAGCTACTACATTTTTAGAAAGGAAGAGAAGTAATCTCCATCATAATATTATGGCTGATAAGGTTCCAGAGTAACACGGAAAAAGGAGGACTAAACTAGAAATCTGGAATTCTTACATTTTTTTTTAATAATGGCTTGCTTAAACTTACCAACTGTAAAATTTCCCATTTTCCCAGGGGAGACAAAAAACATAAAAGAAAGGTTTGAGGAATTTTATAAAGCATTTATCAAGCCATACCACACCAGAGATTTTCCTAACAGATGAACCGATACTAGAAATAGGCCACAGAAAAGAGTTGCATAGAACAGACATTTAGGAATAATCTCAAAATCAGGTAAACAAACAACAGCTATTACCACTTATGACATTTTATTGGCATATGACAATTTACAAGGGTCCCTGTTGCATTATACATTACACTGAGTAAGAATCGTTTAGCCATCTACATTCATTCTTATTGGATATTTTTTCTCAAATTATAATTAAATTCCCAACACTGATTTTATCTGTAACAATGGGAACAATAGCAATTCCTTGAAGTAGACTGTAACTGGAAAAACATATTTTGCTTTTAATATAAAAATTCCTAGGATGTTAAAAGGTATACATATATGCCTAAAACTGAGTCATGGCCTTCTTAAACAGCTTTATTAATTCTTTGTGGAAATATCTTTTGGTTCATTTTTATTTCCATTCTCTAGGCAAAACGAAATCTGTTAATGCAGGTTATCAAAGAGTTATTTTCTGGCACTTGTAAACAAATATCCTTACTAAGAGGAACCGTTCAGCCTTTATAACATGTCATAAAGTGTGAAGTTAAATTGTGGTTTAAAAAAATACACAGGCTACTTTTTATATGCTTGGCTCTGAAAAAGATAACATCCACAACGACATTCTATTGTGGAGTTCTCAGAATCACCCTGGCCTACTAGAATATAGCATGGTATGATACTCTTTCCTCAACTTTAATAAAAGTAACCAAAGGTTAAAGCAATGCAGTTGTACTTAACATATAACCTGCCCAAAGGAATTGAGTAACTTTATCCCCCACTCCCTATTAAATAATTTCTCAGCAAATCCCCTTCTTCTTATTGGCTTAAGTGGATAAATAAAACTCCACATTTACAGTCATACATATAGATTCGATGTCTAACTAATCAACTGTTATATGTTTATTTGTATAAAATAAAATGGCCATGTAAATTCTATGTTGGGGTTTACCTCCATGTTGCTTTCATATGTAAGTATTATTCTAAATAAGGGAATGTTAATTATGTCCTGATTAATTGCTTTGGCAGGTAGTTCTTCTGCGTTATAGACAATTTTAGAAAGACAAAATAATGGAGTAAATCACGCAATACTAAGGATCTTAGGACCATAAACATCACATATATTGAGTTTGGTTTTAGTTTTTGTTTTGTTTCCAACAGCTCTTAACAAATGTCCCTGGCTATAATCAAGGTGCAGAGACACAATGCAAATCACCAAAAGTATGGATAAAAGAGCCATACACTAAAGATCTTCAAAAGTTTATACTGACAGAATAAGCATTATCTTTTAATGCAAACACACAATTCCGTTGCTGAATTTACAAATGAAATGTGGCTAGTTTTACATATGCTCATAAAGCAGACAAACGTAACAGTGAAATTTACTGTTTCAGATTTTCATTCAAGAGTTATCAAAATAAACATAAAAGGCAATTCGCATTTGAAAGATTATCTACTGAAAGATAAACCCTTGAGAAGAAAAAGGCATTTTACAAACTGCAACTGAAATAGGGGAAAAAAAAATAAAAACCAAATTAGATCAATGTTGCAACAAGCTTCCTGCCAAAACTTTTTATTGGTGACATTTGAAAAACAAGTTATTTAAAACACTACTAATGAACAGCATGTTATGTTTGCCTATTTTTTCTTATGGTTACACTACAAACTAATGTTTCAGCTATCTGAATGCTCAAATGAATATGTAAGATACGAAATCAGGTATTAAAGTATCAACTTATTCTGCAGGATAATCCTCCTCCATACCAATGCCAGGATTACAGGTTCTGTTCTGTTTTTTCATTACTAAGACATTTGGTAGGAATAGGGTTTTTATTTGCAATATTACTACAAACCAGTTTCCTCTTTCTAATAGCTGAAATCTAAGACCATGACTCAAACTATCAAATATGAATAGGAAGAGAACACTTAATATTGAACCCAAATAGGAAAGGCTTCCAAGAATGTTTTTTATAGGCCACTGCTTGTTTTCAGAAAAAAATAACATTTTCTCAAACTGTTCAATCTAATTTTTAATAGCTTGTACTTTTTAGCTATTGGCAAAGCTTTTTTTCCTTCTTAAACATTTGCTCAAGTGTTAAACTAGTGTAGTTTACCAAAGTAACAACTTCGTGGTATACTTCCAAAATTAGTCACCCTACAATGTAGTGTGGTCGAATTAAGCAGGTGTATACAGTTAAAATAATTAATGTGGACTCTATAAACAATTTCTGTTCAGGGATTTGTATGTAGAGCTAACGTTTACTTCAGAATAAAACATTAACAAACAGGGAAGGAAGAGAATCAGAACTTTCACAGAGCTGTACTTGACCATATCTTATAGACAAAGCAGAATTACAATGCATGTAACAAAAACAGTAAAAGTTTCTTTTTAAAAGTTGATAGTTACAAATATGGTACGTAACAATTTTCTACTTTATTTCAGTACAATTTTCAACATACAGTCTACTATTTCTCAAGATATTTGAAGACTTAAAACAAAATTTCTATAGACTACTTGCAAACAGTGAAATTTAAGTAAAATGCTTACATTCTTATTTGAAAACAAAAATCAGGTAAAAAAAAATGGTGGGTGCAAGTTCTGCTCTCTGTTGCAATCTTACTTCGTATTTACTATTCCTAAGAAAAAAAGAGAAAGACATTAAAGATTAAAAAAGATGTAGAGAGTGAAAATGAACTATTAATAATCACTGTTCCTAAAAATTAAGTAATTTGCCCACCAAACCCATACCAAAGAAAATCTGTCAGAACAACAGGCTGCAATTTTCTACCTTTTCTTCCTTGCGTCTGTCCTTCTTTTCTTCATTATTTTCCAAGGTCTCTTCTTCATCTTCGACAATCCCATCCCCTTGGTATTTGTCATGAGTCCATTTTGGACTGCTACCTGATTTTTTGAAGTTAAAGCGCCCTCTGCCACGTTGAAAAGTACCACGACCTCTTCCTCTTTTGGCCCAATAATCCACACCATCATCTCTGTCATCATGCTACAGAAAGGTTAAAAATCATCGTCAATGAAATGTCTTTCTTGTAAAGATGATGATTACTTCTTCAATCATAAGTCATGGTATTAACCTTCTGAAGACTGGGTATATGAGATTGGTCATAGTCTAAAACACAATAAAACCAGTAAAACTGAACTTTTCAAGAAAAGTATATTCCATTGTTAAGAGACTTACATCTTCCTAGTTAAGTAACCCAAGGACTGAGGCTGCCCCAGAAAATTGTTTGGAGAATCTCAACTGCTAAATTACTGCTCATTTTCAGAATTTTGACTTTTTTCTTTCCATTATTATTTCAATCTAAGTCCATTTGTTACTATGCTGCATGCGATGAGATAAAATAACCAATCTTTTCCCAACAAAATTACCTTAGTCATAAAGACATGGCAAAAAGTTATAAAAATGTCAATACATTATAAATAATGCTCACTAAAATAAAATAGGTGGTATGAATTTTATACCTTACACACAAAGGCAGATTTTAAATTCCTACTGAGATTAAATCTAGATCAATGTTAGTACTTATCAATCTTCTGGGCTAGGGAATTACAATGACATGGACCCCAGAGTAACACCCAAGACCTTTTCTTCTTTACCACCCTGAAATACTGCAGGTATCACATTCCAAACTTAATTTTTCATTAACTGTATCTGAATACAGATGTTCCCCAAATTACAAACTATTCTTTTAAGCAAAAAAATCTGCAAAACTGAAAAGTGCTTGACTTTGTAGATAAGTAGAGATGAGGATTACATTCCAAAATACAAAAGGCCAAGTTCTCCTACATGTAATTTAATTAATTACTGCCCACCCTTAGTGACTCTTAAATCTGTTGTGCAAAAAAATGAGAAATAAGGCGAAATGATTCCCCTTTATGAGAAAACAAGTGTAAATACAAACAGAATGTTGCATAACCTCTGGAGTATTGGTACTGATTAAGTTTCCAAAAGCCACTAAAACTATTTTTTAATATAATGTGATATAATACTTTTCTTTTTCCCCAAAATATAGAGCATGCCTTTGGGCATATTCATGTAATACAGATTACCCTCCTTCATGACTTTGAAAGCTCAATTATACAGACTATATGAAAGAGCACTTACCAATTGCTAATAATTGACCTTTACCAAACCAATGAAAGATCACTAGCTAGAGGTATATATGACTCCATAAACAACGAATTTCAGAACTACTGAAAGTATATATTTAAATACATCAAAAAGAGTTTAATTGCAAACCCAAAATAAACTACTTTAAAACAGTCTGCCATTCAAAATGATACCTATTCAATTACATAATTTCATGCTCCCTTAATGCAATAGCAATCCAACTCCAGAGTCTGTTTTTTTCTTTTGTTTGTGATATTTACTCAGTATTCCATGGATTGTTGAGAATCACAGGCAAAAAAGTTTTAGAGTAGAGGCATGCATTTAAATTTTAACAGAAACTGTGTCTTTGGGCAACCTCTCTAGAATTTACTTCCTCATTTTAATAAAGGGAGATAGCCTTGAGAGAACACAGAAGGTAAGTAAAAAGTGCCTGGCCCAGTGTCTGACAAGCAAGATTCAATAAATGGTGGCAATAATAACATTTCCACCTGCTCAATGTGGGCACAGCACTGTTCTGAGCACTTTACATGTATATACTCATCTAATTCTCACAACCACCCTGTAAAATATTGTTACTTTTCTCATTCTAGAGATAAAGAAATTGAGGCACAGAGAAATTAAGTAACTTGACCAAAGCCACAAATCTAGTCCTTTCCACTATCCCTTATAACCGTCACCCATAAAATACATTTCCCCGCCGGGCGCGGTGGCTCACGCCTGTAATCCTAGCACTCTGGGAGGCCGAGGCGGGCGGATCATCCTGAGCTCAGGAGTTCAAGACCAGCCTGAGCAACAGTGAGACCCCGTCTCTACCAAAAATAGAAAGAAATTAATTGGACAGCTAAAAATATATATAGAAAAAAAATAAATTAGCCAGGCATGGTGGCACATGCCTGTAGTCCCAGCTACTCGGGAGGCTGAGACAGTAGGGTTGCTCGAGCCCAGGAGTTTGAGATTGCTGTGAGCTAGGCTGATGCCACAGCACTCGCCCCAGGCAAGAGAGTGAGACTCTGTCTCAAAAAAAAAAAAAAAAAAAATACATTTCCCAGACAACCTGGTGGCAGTAAATGATTACCACACACCAGGCCCCTAAGAGTTAGCAGAAATAGAGAAGGCAATGACAAAGCTAGACGCTACAGTTAAACTAGGCATTACTTTTAGATACACAATCATCTGAAGCTTGGTAAAGAAAACAGCAGCTAGAAGATTAAGCTGTGTCTTTTACCAGAGTATCCTGGAAGCTACCTAAGTGAGATTTTTGATGCTAAACATACCTTTAATTCTCAAATCTTATGTCCAAGATTTCAATCCCATTACAATTTTTTTAATTAAATGAATTATTTCACAGATGATAAAGGGCCAGAAGTATTTATACACAGCCAAAAATATGTTAACAAAATAGTCTATATTAGAACCAAGACCTTCCAAATCCTCGTATCTCTTCTCCATAGAATGCTCAAGTTTCAAAGGATCAATTTATCAAAACTCCAATTCTGAACCCCCTTGCCCACCAGGGATTTTCTCTTCCTAAGACGACAACATCAGCTCAACACTAAGAACCTGCCTACTTCAGTACTTTCCCATTTGCTCCAACTCTTCATACTCACCCCTCCATAGAATTTCAGGTTCTAACAAAACTAGTATCTTTTCTGGAGTGTTTATTATTAAAACATTAGCATGCCTTTGTATATCTCCAAGTTTGGAGATGGGAAATTTCAGAAAAGAATGCAACAAAGGTTACTAAAATTCAGTACTGGAGGATGAATGGTACAGTACTTTCAGGACCCGTTAAGTACTGGGTTCTAAAGCCCAATGAATGCATGGGTTTGAATTATGATCACACTTCTACTAGCCACACACTATTGGTGAAGCTACTCAATCTCTGTACCTCAGTTTTCTCCACCTATAAAAATGGAATAATAGCCCCAATTCAAAAGGATTTTATAAGCATTAAGTTAATACATCTAAAACACTTAGAACAGCACCAAGCATAGTACAAAATGCTCAATAAATGTTATCTATTAACTAAGTTTAACTTTCATTAATATGGGCAAAATTTCTGTGATCGATTATTCTGAAAGAACCTAAGGGAATGTCTAGTTTTAAACCTCTTTTCTTGAATTATATTTGTTTCTGTTCCTGAATTATATTTGCTTCTTTTCCCTCTACATTAGCTATCTGAAAGGTATCTTTACATAAGATGCAAAATCTTTTAAATTCAAATATCCATGTAAAAACCAAAGTTGCCATTTCAATGGCTCTTAAATAAAAACCAAAATACTTAACTTTGGGAATTAACTTATAAGGAAAAAAATATATTGTGTTAATTTTACTTGCTAGTCAAGTGAACATAAATCTGTGACAAATAAATGTGTATGTTTTATAAAGAGACCATGATTTTTAAATATAACCCAGAATTAGCAACATATTAAGTATTACAACTGCTACTTTTAAGTGGCTAAATTCTTAAAATAACACACTCTTCTTGATTAACAAAACTACGGCATAATTAAAAACCAAACTAAAATGACTCATGTACCAATTTAAGGTAAAAACTGTGATACCAGATTTAGAATGCATGCCATTAAAAAATGAAGGTCTTGCCTAAATTAAGTATTTGTAAATTGTTAAAAGTGGTAAACGATCACCATCTACTTATTCATCTCCCATTACCTCTTAACTTTCTGACCTTCCATACTTGTCTACTTCTCTGGCATTTTTACTTTCTCATTCTTCACCCTACCTTTGAAATATTGGCCTTTTAATCTCTTCTCTTCTGACTAGGTGATCTTATTACAGCTTTAATGGTGATCTGTAAGATGGTGACTCCTCGACTGTTTTGTGTCTCTAAATCTGCATTAGCAACTACCCATTCAACATCTCCACCTGGTTTCTCCCAGGTACTTCAAATTCAACCTGTCCAGAACAGAACTTTATCTTCTCCTCAAAGGGCTCCTTTTTTCTGGATTCCTTATCTTGGATTCTTCCTTCTCACTACCAACAACCAACTAGTTAGTCCCTGAATAAATCCTTACAAATGCTACTGTAACTTTTCTCAAATATAGCCCTTAGTTCAGGCATTCAATCTCTCAAACCTTCTAACTATTGTAACCACAACGATTTTTGTAAACACTGCTTAAAACCCAAATTTATTAATAAAGTATTAAGGCTTTCCACAATCTAACTCCTGCTTTTTCTCAATTTTCCCCCAAACTTATACCCACCTTAGCCATTCAAGTACTGGAGTTCTCTCTATCGTGCTATTTCACTCCTTCTGTTATCTGCAGTATACCTGCCCATCTCTTAAGCTAAAGATTCAAGTCAAGTTCCTCTACAAAAGTCTCTTCTAATCACTCTCTCCTTTGCAAAACCCCATCGATTTGTCCTTTGGGAAAAGCCACTATACCATTTACAGTGTTTGTTTCTCTATTACTAGTCTCCAAGCCAAGAATTGGAATCATATTTGTATTTCCATTCTTAGTCTAGAGTCTAGCAAACACAAACAGGTTGTCTGTTAATATAAATTCTTAAACCAAAAGTAGATGGATCATCAAAGTTTTCTACACCTGAATCAAATGCCTTTTTGTTTCCAGACTGTCAATTCAAGAGACTCAACAAACACAAATTTCTCTTCGTAGAAGCATAAATTAAACAAACATTATTCATAATGCACTCTGAAAAACAGATGTAACATTTTTGGATTCTTGGTCATTAACATACCAAAAAAAAGAGGCAAATGGAAATTAATTTTTGAAACAAGTATATTGCCCATTTTCCAAATAAAACAGAGATCCACTTCAGAATACAGCTATAACCTATAACTAAGAAGGTAAGTCACAGACATTCAGGTCTATTCAAATATATTCATAAAAAGTCCGGTACTATTTTCCTCCTTGAAAGCAATTAGTTTTCAGAAATAGTCCCTGTGACGGAAATTCCCTGAAAAGCTGTAACAAAAATGAGTACTTTTGGTAATAGTTTTGGTATTTTCTTAAATCTGCTTCTATAGGGCATGAGGAACCCTTTTTTCCCCATTCCAAACTGCAGAAAATGTCCCTCCTTATCTACAGAATCTTTCAGACCCACCATCTCTAGCTTCATCCTTGGAAAACTACTTCAGAGGAAAAAGTATCTCCACCATAAGGAAGCACCAAATAAGTGTATCTAGCAGCTTCTCCATAATATAATTTTTCTTTTTTTTTATAATGCAATTTTCATCATCCTTTTACTCTAATGAAAGTTGACGGCTTCCCTGAGATCCTTGATTACAATACTATGGAAGAATTCTTCTCCTTGTCTTTCATTTAAACAACTGTAGGTGAAGACGGAAGGTACATCTTAATGTGAAATTTCCACAACCATCACTGTCTTATAGACAGATATGAAACACACATTAAACTCAACTCGAATGTTCTTCTCTGAATGTAGCTATAAAATCAGGTATAGTTTTAGTTTACCCTGATCAGCCTATATACGATGTCAAGAAAAATATAGACAAGACTAAAGGGACCCACATTTTCCAGACTTCGAATCACCTGGGTAATAAATTTTTAAAAAGGTTTCCCACATTATGGTGAAATCTTCTCATAGTAATGGATATCTGTACTCAAATGTATTCACCTAGTATGTTTTGAAAATTAATGCAAACCAAATAAACAGATTTCTAACACCCACCAAGAAGTACTTCTTGCTCTTTGGGGTATATTCTGGATCCCATTCCTCTTCCTTCGGTCTCTTTTGAAAAGTAGTATTTGAGTTGTTTGGACCAGTATTTGTCCCAGCAAAAACTCCTCTGGCTCTTCCTCTGCCTCTAATTCGAAACTGATTAACATTAACACAGTTGTTTAGTGATGCAATAAAAAGGTATTTAGTTACATGCAAACTCTAATTTAACTGCAGTAACAAAAAAACATATGCCCTAATTTCCTACCTAAATCTCATAGCCACTGAGGATGGAAAGGATGGCCATTTTATACCACAGACAAAAAAACTCTGCCTACTGAAAGTTGAGTAGGTTAAGAGAATGAACAATCAACCTAAGTGTGAGAATTTTGCACTTTCATTGCCTGAACTAATATTTTAAAATAATCAAGTTGGGTTTTTTTTACCTTTTTACTAGCCAGTAGTTGCCTAATTCCTTTGAATTACCATAAGAGCCCCAAGTGTTCAAGCATACCTATCACCATATATATAAGCAAAGCTGTTCTCTTCCCACAAATGATCTAATTAATGAACTCTAACCAATACCTAACTAGATACTTGCTCGAGGTAGGAGTCTGAATCTACAAATAAAAAGGCAAGGAGATGCACTACTATGAAGTCATTAAATTAATAATTACAATGACTTATGGAAACATAGGGATAATGTATATGTTATGTAGAATAAAAAGGAAATTTATATGATTTCTATGATAGATACATACAAAGGCAAGGATTTGAAGAAAACAGACGAAAATAGCTGTAATACAGAGATGAACATCCAGATTTCTTAATGTTTTCAGGTATCTTTTCAAAAACTAAGTGATTACAGAAATGTATCTCAATAACTTTCCTCGACTCTTCGGTCTTTAAGGACTACGTACATTACTGATCTCAAAATCAAGAAAACCAGTTTACAAAGATGTTTCTAGATCTCAAAATGGCATTTCTTAATGAAGACAATACTTCAAATACCAATTCATTTTTGAAGACTAACTCTGACTTTAGGAATAATGACTCACACAACAGACAATCTCTGAATCATGTATTTGACTTTCCTTTTATACAGTACTCTAAGGTAAAGTCGTATCAAAGATAATTTTATTACTTACAAAGGTTCCTCGTGGTCGGCTAACTCCTGCAAAGCCTGAGTATTCTTTCAGTTCGTGGTGAGTTTTAAATTCTTCCTCTCTTTCCTTCTTACTCTCCTTTTCTTCTCGAGAACTGGGAGAAGAAGGTGATGCTGAAGAGGATGAAGATCTAGAATGATCTTGCTCTCTACTTTTATGTTTACTGCAAAATAAAGAACACACACCAAAAAATGCTATTTTTAAAAAGATAAAGACCTGGCTGAAACTTACAATAAAAGGGATATTTTTTAAGTCAAAAAAACTATCCCCTAGTAAAATTATTACATAAGTAAAATAATTGGGTGTTTGACACAGTCTGTTTCCATTCTCCTCCAATATTTGTTTGACATCACTACTGAAAAGCATGCTATGGCCTACCAATTAGAAACTAGTAGTCTGTAAGCTTCAAGAATAAGGTTTAGTTCTTCAATATTTTTAAGTTAACTTATATAATCTTTTATTATTTTAACAAAATGAAAAGAAGAATAGCAACAAGTAAGAATGTTCTTAAGGCCAAGTTTCAAAATGACTGCAGTTTGTACACCCTGGGTGAAAACAGTTGGTATGGTATGGGCCATAATATCATTATTGAAATAAAAAGCATATGACATTACAAAGAACAGTCATAAATTTAAAAACACAAGTAAAATCCACCATTTACCTAATGAATAGCAAGGAAAAGAGATTATCTATAATAATACTTTATACTCCTATTTAACTTTATGATGATCAAATTTATGTGATTCTAATGCAACACTCGAAAAGGTCATACCTGATGTAACTCTTACCACTGCTAACAGTATCCATGGAAATATTATTGTGAAAGACTAATGCACATTGCTATTTCTAGTCCTTCCTCCCCCCATCTCTCCCATGTTAAACCACTAGATATCAGTTTATAATTCTTGTACTCTGGGTGTTATGAGTTGAAAAAGTGCGGAATCAAGCATAACGAACCAAAGTTCTTACACAAACTGTTTCTAGAAATGCACTGCATTGAAGTCCAACCTCCTGATGTAGCCTGGATAATAGGACACATTAATTTGTCATTTTTTTTTTCAGTGTTAGCTTGCTATTCCAAAGTTTTTGTCCTCATCCACCATAAGCCGTGTAAAAGACAAATACATTTTTGCTGTAAAACAAATAATTTTAATTGTTTAAATTTAAACATTCGATTACACAGTCAAAATTGAAAGCAATTAAGCTGACAATTATTAAAGGCTAATTAGAAGCTAAAACCTAACTCAAGACAGTTTTAACAATTACCTGTCATCTTTGTAAGATTTGTATTCCTTGTAATCTTTTGGAGTTTTTTCTTGCTTTCTTGATCCACTGGATTCCCTGGAGCCCTTGGAATCCCCCCGTTCTTTACTTCTTTCTTTTCTACGGCGATCAATGTCATGCCGAAGATCAGCAGAGTCACACCTTAATTTTTTATCTCCCTATTAAAAGACAGATGCAAAATACAGAGTTCAGGGGAGAAATAGAAAAAAATATAGAAAGAGTTAAATTTTATGCCAGTTTATAAACTGGCATTTTAGTATCAGAAAAAAATAGATCATATACTACTATCATTAAGCTTTTGTTTAAAAAATATACTTGACTGTTTTTCCTAAACATTTGTGTACATTCAGTGCAGTGGGACTGGAGAAGTTTCCAATAGCTATCTATCTTGAGAATTTTACAGATATTCAAAACAATCCATAATAAACTTTTGTACAGTAAAATGATACAAATATTTTTCCACTCAGCACATCCTCATTATTATCCCTCATCCTTCCAAATGTTGGGGCTTTTTTAATAGTTGACCAGTGACAGAGGTTATAATCTGTAGTTGTGACATAGCCTTCCACCTATAAAGTTAAGGGATCCTAACGTAATTCTCATTATTAAGCCTCATTATCATCAAACTCTTCCCAAATAATTTGACCAACCCAATTAAAAAAACAGTTAAAAAGAATTCCGTAATTTCTATAACATGCAAGTGGAATATGATTAATGAAACCAATTGAGGTTGAACAAGGGTAGAAACAAAGCCAGAAAGATATTATTCGCAATCCTGTACTCAGTATCTTGGGCCATATACTGCCCTTTCTCAATTCAGGTATTGCAACGGACATTAGTTTAAACTGGGTCACAATTCACCTCCTTCTTGTTCCATTGCTTTTTCAAATACTATATAATTTAGGAAGATGGAAAGAGGCATCTAGGAATGAAGAGAAATTATACATCAGTAAGATGCTAAGCAATGTGGACATCCTTGCTAGTATTCAACAATAAGAAATATTTATTCTGGGAAGTCTAGTTATAATATTCATAAGCATTCATAAAACTGAGAGTATGTATATATCTCCAAATGATATCAACAACTTACCTATTTGCTCCCAGGGTAATAAAGAAAAACTCTATTCAAGAACAAAAAACTACCTGTTCACCTAGGTATTACCAAGTCCATAAGTAACAAGATAATTTAAGCGAAACTACCTTGTAAACTACAAACTGCATATATATATTAATTACACATTAACATGTGTTAATTATTCATTCATATAGTAAGATGAAGGATAAAAACCAATGTCTTATGCTCTTGTTCATCCATCAGTCATTCCTATTTCTCCTCCTCCAGACCAAAATTTCATTTAAGTAATGAGAGAAGTAAGGTACTCACTGTTGGAGCATGAGGATAGACAAAATCATCAGGAAAACAAAACTAACCAACATTGAACCCAAGGTATTAAGTTAAAAGCCAAAAAAGTATTCACTGCTCAGAATCTGTTTTTCAAAATCAGTATGCCCCACGCAAAAGTAACCATTTTCTTTGTAAGCTCTAGATTCCACATCCAATTAGTTAACAGCACAGCCTATTAAACAATTTGTATACTACCACCATCAATAACAGCTTGTAGTAACAGAAGTTCCAATGTTTTCAAGATAGCCCAATTATTCAACAACTCTACAAATGTATTCTCATTTTTCTAATTAGAAAACCAAGGTTGAATTATTTTCCAAATATCATACAGATGGCATTCATTGATGGCCAGAAATGGAACCAAGCAGTACTTCTCAAGTTTCCTAATCTTTTCAAAACAATGGATAGTTGCTCCCATTCTACCAATTTTGAATTATCAGAGTATAACGGAGTCCCCTTAACCACTGAATTCCATTCTCACCAAGCCCTCCAAAGCCTTTCACAGGCTGCTTTCTCAAGTTTAAAAGCCATTCCCTTAACCTACAAATATTCCAATAGTGACAAATAAGTTTTTGTTCAAAACACTCATTTGCAAATCAGTTCTTAGAATTCGTTATTTCATAATTCACATAAAATTGCCCATTAGGATGGGTATTACTCCTTTTTATCTGTGAAGAACCTGGAGATAATTAATTCATGCACACGAAGAACAAGAGAATATTTATTCTGGCTTATTGATCTCACCTCAAAACTCTAATAAAATTTGTATCTCTTTTCTTCCTCAGTCTACCCACTGATTCTTTACCCTTTCCTTAGGACTAATTTTTTCCTTTCACTAGCATTTTCAAAAAGTAGTCTTCGTTTAACTTAAGAAATTATAGTGTCAGCTTAATTCTTCCAGGAAGGAACACTACGTACACTATCATAAATATGTATGATGTATTTACAATTAGAAGATATCTGTAAACAATCTGCCTTGAGAAACTATATTTAGTATATTAACTAAGCCAAATTTAACAAGAAAAAAAGTGCACTAACAAACATACCTTTTGACTTTCTTCTTTAAAAACTCTCTCTTCCCCTGCTAAACGGGTATGCTTCCTCAGGGCGCTTGGAGAGATGTCAATTCTCCTTAACATAAAATGAAGTGTATTTGTAGTCATATTATTAACTGTATGGTTCACAAAAATCCACAGTATGGCCCATTTTCATAAGACACAATCATTTCTCTCTCAGTCAACTATTTTAGCACAGTAAGACTATTAATCTAATTCCTAATAGATAAGAAATGATAACTATATCCATTAAAAATGAATTGAAATGCTTCAACCAGGTATTTTTTACATAGCAATGAAGCCTGACCTTTTAAAATATCAAACTACATTAGCCATCAAAAATAGAAAAATGTGGCTCACACCTATAATCCTAGCACTCTGGGAAGCCAAGTTGAGAGGGTTTCTTGAGGTCAAGAGTTCGAGACCAGCCTGAGCAAGAGCGAAACCCCATCTCTACCAAAAATAGAAAAAATTAGCCAGGTGTGGTGGTGCACACCTGTAGTCCCAGCTACTTGGAAGGCTGAAACAGGAGGATTGCTTGAGCCCAAGAGTTTGAGGTTGCAGTGAGCTATGATGACACCACTGTACTCCAGCCTGGGCTAGAGACCCTGTCTCAAAAAAAGAAAAGAAGAGGAAGGGAAGAAGTGGAGAAGAGGAAAAGAAGAGGGGAAAAAAAGGAGAAGAGGAGGAGACGAAAAGGGAAAGGAAACCAAGACAGGCGCAGTGGCTCACACCTATAATCCCAACACTTTGGGAGGCTGAGGCAGGAGGATTACTTGAGACCAGGAGTTCAAGACCAGCCTGGGCAAGATAGCAAAAACTTGCCTCTACCAAAAAAAAATAAGAAAACTAGCCAGGTGCAATGACTCATGACTACAGTCCTAGCTACTCTACTCAGGAGGCTGAGGCAGGAGGATTGTTTAAACCCAGAAGTTCAAGGCTGCAGTGTGCTACAATCCCACCAATGCACTACAGCCTCAACGACAGAGCAAAACTCTGCCTGTAAAAAAAACAAAAAAAAAAAAGAAAAGAAAAGAAAAAAAATACATAGAAAAAAAGTGTTTTGAAAGTTGATTATTATTGACTGTCAATCATCATGCAATAATACATCAAAATATCTTGAATGAAGACACTTGAATAGGATTATTTGCTCCTAAACAGTCTTCAGTATTTTTACATATTCAGCATACCTTTGGTTTCATTCTGTGCCTTTCCTTTTTAACCCAGTATGAATTGCAATTTCCTAGTGCTTCCTTGGCAGTTTTGACCAAAACCACACCAACTGTGTGATGTGTGCTAAGTACTATGTGAGATATTTTATAGCCAATATCACTAATTGTCACCAATACCCTGCAAAGTGGGATTATCATTATCTTGTAGATGAAAAAACTGATAGGCAGATATTAAATAACCTGTTCATCACAATGGAATAAAGTGACAGAGTCACGATTTCAACACAATTGTCTGACTTCCATGTTTATGCTCTTTTCATGAAAAACAGTTCTACCTCTCATCAAGCATTTTTATTTCACAAACCTACCAGAAGTAAATTCAAAGGTTACTCTAGGCATCTACCCCCACCAAATAACAAATGAACTGATAACTATTTAACTCCATACTGCAGAATGATAAGAGTATTTTAAGTTCTAAGAACCAGTGTAAACCAAGTAAACTGCAAACTAAATATAAAATTTTTGAAACTTAGAAATATATTTATTCAAAGTATAAATGAGGCATAAAACTAAAGTTTTTATTTATATCATGATGATAGCAAACTTCCAATATAATCTTGTTTCAAATATCTTCCTATCAAAACAACATTTTTTATATATTAAGTCAATAGTACACATAATACCTGTGTATCTCAGGACTCTTTTGCCGGGTACTATGTTCTTCAGTGGCTTTCTGATACGAAGTAAACCGCTCGTTTAGGGTCATTGCAGGTGATTTGAAGTATTGCTCTGTTGATTTAGGAGAAATACTGCCCAATTAGTTATCTTTACTTTAAGAGGGATTTTCATTTGTGACAGAAGGGCATGTAGCAGGTGAAAAGAAATTAAAAATATTCAAGAAACCTAGCAGAAGAGAATCAAGTGTTACAAAGAACTCCTACCCTTTCCCTTTTAACTTCTTGTACGTCACAGGAAAGGAACTGCAAAGTTCCTCACAGGTCCCTGTCAATACCACATATAATCCAAGAACGATTAATAGATTAAATCAGGAGTCACTAATTTTATTTCACTAATGCACTACTTCCTCAAACAGAACAAAAAGAAATAATATGTAGATGTACTCATACCTTGCCAATATGAACCAATGACGTTACTTCAAATGACCATTTGCAGAAAACAAAAATTAACAAATACGGAATTAACTACCAAGCTGGTTTGAGTAAACTAACAAATTTCATTGAGAACTATGTTGACATATCAACAGAAATGGATTCAAGAAAAAAACTAAATACAATCATTCAACTGGAAAAATTATTTTTAAATCCATTAACATTCACTAATTACTCCAAAAATCTGGCGTCTTGGCAAACCGGACAGCACATTTGATATTGTTGTCTTGTGTTTCTTTAAACAATTTTAAAATTAGTAATATCAATACTGATTAGTTTTTAAACCAGTTTAAGATATGCTGCAAATGTAAAACAGACGTATAAAGTCATGAGCTATGAAATGTTACATTATGAAGCAAGCTATCTGCTTAACAGGTCAACATACATCTGTGTCAACTTACCGCCCAATATCCAGCACATGTCTCATAACCAATCATTAAAACTTGAAACGGCCACTACAAGGGTAATGCCTCAATCATAATTCCATGAAACCCAGGAATTTGAGCTAGCAACTCAGTTTTTATGCCATTTTTGCCAGGAAGACAGAAGGTTCAACTTTGCCTGTATCTTTCAACAGCTATTTTACTTTGAAACATGGATTTTGCCATTTCAAAACATATTCCAGGACCTAGTTACAATGAAAAAGAAAACATCACTGGGCATTTTCAGCTCTATATAAAGAAAGAGCTGTTCAGATCGGTTGCATAATACCAATTATGAAACATAACTACAGTTCTTTTTAAAAAGGAAAAAGAAAATGAAAAAGGAAAAAATGCATCAAAACCTGATCTCAAAATTCAGCAATAAATTATAAAATGTGGAGACAGGTCAAAAAAAGGTGAAAAAATTTAAAAATTATTGTTTCAAATTTTATGTACCACAATAGTATGGTCAGAAACTGGTTCACAAACCTACTTACAGCCAAATAGCAAAACTCTTTTGTTATCATGTTTAAATTATTACAGCCAAAAAGAAATCCATTAACTTTTCACTGTTTTGAAATATCAAGTGCACAAAGAATTGCTGGTGACAAGTTTATTATAATGAGTTTTTCTCATGTCATAAGACAAACTTTTAAAAAGGGTGGAGGAGGTTTTTAAGACCAACAGCCACGGAGGTTCCTGGGAAAGAACCTGTTTCACAGTAAGCTGCCTTTTAAACACAAAAACAAAATTTTATCTAACCGCCCAAAAAGTCATACCCTAAAACCTTTGAAAACTTAGTAACTTTGACACTATAATTACATATTAGTGAAAAGAAAAAATCATTACTTTAGTTAAAATAAACATCCTTATCTTTAGGACCTAAGGATATATCATAATTATTATCCTAATTAGTCAGTATCCATGTAATCACTGTTTAACTAATACACTTTTAAATTTCTAAACTTTTTTCCCCTTTAAAAATCCTAACTAAATTTTCTTCTGGTTTATTCATCACCACTTTAAAAAGTTTGTAACAAATCTAGCACGAAAAGATAGAAGGTTAATATTGTTTTTCCACTAGTTTCACATTTCTTTGAAAGATGAAAAGAAATTCTCAGTAAATAGTATTCAGTAACAATACTGCCTCACTTCGTTATAAATGTGTGCCAAGAGTACATTAACCACAAGTTACAAGCATACAATGAAAAATAATCTGTAAGCATTCTGCACTTCAAATATACAGTGACACATTTTAAAAACACTTTAAGCATTAAACAAATCTACATCATGTTTTGTCATGATATACTTTAGGATATGTTTTAACTCTAGCATTTTAATCACTTTTTATTAAATAGCTCCGTAAGTCTCAATGGTAGCAAAACTGGAATCTCTTTCATGAAACACTATTTTTCTAAATTTTTAATAGTACTGATATATACCTACTAGCCCTGAGGTACATTAATTATTAAGCATAACTACTCATTCGTTTATCTGCATGCAAGATAAATTTCCTTCACAATATTAAACATATTAAGCATACCTTTAACATGATGAACCAAGGACACAATGTGTTGAATAAATGACTCTGAAGTGCTTTTGCTGGCCTGTGGCAACTTAATGTGGTCAAAGATGGATCGGAATTCTTGCTCCTTCTTGACAGAATGGACAAGTGTACTAGCAAGTAGCCTGTCTTTAGTCAAGGAAGCAGGTCTGGAACATATCGATAACAAACACACAAACAAAATATACCACTGGTTTGAATATGAAAACAGTATGTTCAGAAAATAAGATAATTAACTGGAATATTAACTAACTACCCATAGATTAATTTACTGGGCATCAATGTGGAATTACCTGTTAGAATCATCAAGAGGAACAGGTGCCATTTTGAGTTTGACTTCAGGACGATGGGAATCACTGGCTATCATTTTGATCCTAAGTGGGCTCTCCTCTCTGAAGGTAGACTTTTCTCGTGCATCCAGATTCTTGTGTAGAGGGGGACTGTAATCAAAGAGGTCTTTGAGCTTTTCAGACTTTACCTGCTCAGGTGACTGAGTTTCTTTCTTTACTGTTATTCTTTCAGAACTTTTGTCTTCTTCCTTGTGCTTATCTTTTGTAGTGCTAGGCCTTTCCACTACGTATCCAGTCTCTTTAAGTTTGTAATTTTTTTCTTCTCTAAATCCATCACTTTCTCTATTGCCTTTCAGTGAAACTTTTGACTTGTACTTGAGTCCTTCCTCCTCTGTATTCCGGTGAGATGCCGTAGCAAAACTTTTACCCTGATCTGCGAGGACTGACTTCCTGAATTGTCTATAATCCTCTGTCTCCTCTGTGTCATCCCCTTCTGAATCATTAAACTTTTGTTTTCCAGACTCTTTATCACTGAAGTAATCTAGAGCTTCCTGATCTTCCCATTCTCCCTCTGCCCTCCCTTTCTCTGATCCTTTCTCCTTTGGAGCCTCTTTATCCCTGTTATTACCCCTATCAAGCAGGAATACTCTAGACTCTTCATCTGTGAACCTGTGAATAAGCAAAGAAGAGGATAGTAACTCTGGATTGCAGTCATTGTAGATCATTTGCATATTTAAATGTGTTGCCCAATACCACAGGGCCAGCAATGAAAAAAAAATAACCCTACTGAAAAGTGTATTCTCAGATTTCACTTTAAATCATTGAAAGCATCCATATAGAACTCATGTACTGATTTTTTAAATAAATTTACATACCAGACTTCCTAAAGGATAAAAAGTAAAGCCACCCTCAGGAACCTGTCCTATTTAGTCACAGTCCACAATTCTACATGAACAATTCAAATTTCTAGAAACAGCCTAAGTTTAATTTTTAAAGAACCTCTAATAGATAATATACATGTTAGAATTCAACTTATACTCAAACTTTCAGACTATTTCACTTACTTCTTATCTACTAGTATAAATAAGAGCAATGCAGTTGAGGATATTTAATATTCATTATCTGAATCACAAAATAGTTCATATACACTTTGTTCTAGAAAATAATGATTTTTGACAATATTAAGCAGAACTAAGTATCAGTTCAATAATAAATTCTAGGGTGTGCAGTGCCATACCATAAATAGCATGCTTGCTCTATTTTCTCACTTTTAAGTCAATCACACTACACTAAGCAACCAATTTTTTTCATTAAGTTTATTAGCAACTCTCAGCAACACTTGAAGAATTTTAACAAATTAACTGTTTAAATGTCCCTGGTCAGTTAGAAATAGCATTATCTTTTCTATAGTCAAGCAGAAATTACTAAATGTAGACAGCTGGACTGTTTATAATGCCACACAATTAAGAATGTGCAATATAACTGCATTATTTATATAGGTCACACTCTAATGGTGAAAAGAACAAAGTAAGCTTTCAATGTTTTGACACTTACAAAATTAATTTCTAAAAGTTCTTAGTTATTAACAACATGTATCATTAGTTATGCTTTAAGCTACTCAATTTCTCATCTATATTTTTAACTCTAGACTAAAAATGGATAAAATTAAAAAAGAGTATAAATTACTTTCCATTAAAACATTTAGCTTCCAAAATTTACCAAATATGAGTAAAAGCAATTTGGATTAAAATGAACAAAGTCATGAGTAAAAAAACAGCTAAATACATTATCACAGCACAATTTTACATTAAAATTCCAAATAGAATTCAAAGAACAAAAACAGTATTATAATCTAAATTCTCTACTTTAGTTTTTACCTTTTTAAGAACTTTCCAGTCTTTGCAGTTTCCTGATCTCCACCATCAGGATAAAATGAGGAACGTCCCCTGGTCTCATCTCTCGGCGCATTCTGTGGCGTGATTGTCTTTGCAGGGCTTCTTCGTGAAGGGATATGATGAATTGGACTATTCTGAGAAGGACTATAGCGACTAGATCCATTTCCAACAGAACCAGACCCAGACCTTTCAGGACTATGCTGAATGGAATGTGAATGCTGAGAGGGGGTATTTTTTGCAGAGTGTACTGTACTGAGCATGGGGGCATCCGAGCAAGATGAACTCTGACTAGGTGGTGTAGCAACAGGTGAAGGACTATGTGGTGATCTGGGACTATTATCATAAGCTGAAAGGCCAGGCCAAATATCGCCAGATGTGGCTGATGACTTATTAAATTCATCAATAGATTCAGATGGGTCATGTTCAAACGTATCTTTCGGTTCCTCCTGTGATTTACTTTTCAAAGGACTCTCTTCTTGGGGCTCCCCTTCAGCTTTTTTGGTTTGCTTTTCCTGAGACCCTCGTCTTTTAGAGACAGGAGATTTGCTATATGGGGATGAAGAACGAGAAGAGGATGATCTTGGAGACCTAGAGGATCTGTATGACCGGCGAGATCTGCTTCGGGATCTTTGAGAAGAAACGGATCTTCTTTTTGGACTTCTGGAACGTGAACGACCTCGTCTAGGACTCCTAGAGTGCCTTCTATTCCAGACAGGTCTATAACCCCCTCGATGATATCTACCTCCTCCTCCTTGATAATACCCTCTACCCCTTCCTCTGTACCCATAAGGTCGTCTCATTCCTCTATTGTTTCTGTAATCTCGACGATAATCTCTAGAATACATACGATCTCTACTACGAGATCTTGAATATGTTCTGGAACGAGACCTAGAACTAAAAATGAAATAAATATCACTGCAAGAAAAATAAAGTATTCCATCCTACTGTTCTAAATACTTCCAGATGAATATAACATGCAAATAAATTATAAAATAAAAACGTACATCTTTTAAAAATTCATTTGTATAAACGTTTACTGTTTCCAATCAAAGAGCCTCACTTCTAATGTAAATATTGAGAGATAAATTAAAGACCTTAGGAATAAATGCACAAAAAAATGGGGAAAAAAACTGATGTGTCCAACAAGAGAACACATTAGCAAGTTATAGTACATCTATGCAGACACTTAAAGTGATAGTATAAAAGAATATTTAATGGCATACCATCATGTACAGTTAAATGGGGGGAAGGTTCCACAAAACTGCACCAGTGAGATACCATTGATTAAATATATATATAATATAAAGTTAGGCCTAGAAAAAAATAAACTACTATTAATTTTTTTTTTTTGGTAAAGACAGGGTCTCACCCAGGCTGGAACACAGTGGTGGGATCATAGCTCACTGCAGCCTCAAACTCCTGGGCTCCAGTGATCCTCTTGCCTCAGCCTTCTAAGTAGCTGGGACTTCATACAGGCACGCACCACCATGCCCGGCTAATTAATAATTCTTAATGAGATTAATCTCTTTCATTTTCAACTTCTGGTTTCTATTTTCTATGCTAAGTATGTATTAATATTTGAAGAAAAATGACCGGTCGGTTAATCATTTTAAACAAAAAAAATGAAATTATTCTTTTGTTAGAATTCAAAGAATCAGAGTCAAAAGTGAGAAACTATTAAATATGCAGAGATCGTTTACTGTCAAATAATTTTGTCTTACCACTATACTAATGAGGATCAAGTAATTCTTATATTCTCCAATTTATCTCTTGACATTATAAATACAACAAAATCCACCATATTTTAGCATGGTACATAAAAATTTGAGATCTAGAATCAGACTATTTCAATCCATGCTCTGCTATTTACTAGATTGTAACTTGGACAATTCTCAATTCTCCAACTCTTAAAATAAGGATAATAGATCCATCTCACAGGGTTGGGGTTTTTTTGTTTTGTTTTTGAGACAGGGTCAGAGACTCACTGTTGCCCAGGTTGGAATGCAATGGCACAATAACAGCTCACTGCAGCCTTGAACTCCTCAAATGATCGTCCCGCATCAGCCTCCTGAGTAGCTAGGACTACAGGTACCCAGTTAATTTTTTAAATTTTCTTGCAGAGACAGGGTCTCCCTATATTGCCCAGGCTGGTCTCAACTGTATGGCCTCAAATAATCCTCTGAGTATCAGCCTCCCAAAGTGCAGGGATTACAGGCCTGAACCACCATGCCTGGCCCATTTCACAGGGTTGTTTGAGAATAAAATATATTAATGGGTTTAGCACTGTGTCTGTATATAATAGACACTCAACAAATATTAGCTCATATTACCATTACTAAAAGAATTTAAAAGCACATTAATTCACCTGTATCGCTTCTTTCTAGAATGTGATCTTGATCTTGATCGAGAACTAGACTGTGATCTCGACTTTGATCTTGAAGAATGTGATCTAGAATTGGAGCGACCCATTTCCCTTCTCCTAGTCAAACGAAAGAGCAAAAAAGGTTAAAATCAGAATATGATTGAAGAAGTTTCATATTATTTACTTATTTTCAGATACAAATTGAATTTTTAAAGTTTCTCAAAGGATATTATTCATCATTATCACTCTTTCAAATGAGCATTTAGAAAACAAGTCAATTATCCCTGACTACAACTGTTTTCAGGTATTGTATGTTGAAGACACAACAGAAGATTTCTATGGACTGCCCCACCTATGTGCCTCAATCCAAAAAGGCAGCAGCTGCAGAAGCCAGAAAGAACAATGATAGCAGACTGCAGCAGCATGTTAGATGCTATTCCATGCCCAATACAAATGCCTACCTCTCCTGGAAAAAAGACAAACAGTATTAGAGTATTACAGATAAGGAACCTGAAATAAAGAAAATACAAGTGGCACAGTACTAAAGAAAAATAAACCTACCAGACTGTCATCATAGTGCTTTACGGCCTTGAAATGGGGCTAAGCTGACCACTCCATATACACAATACTGCCTGGAGTGGTACTGAACAGTCTCCTAGTAGAATAAAGGTCAACTAAGTCTCTGAATAGCTGGGGCCATGGCTCTGCTCTCAGTAGTCCTGACTTCAGAGTAAGAGTGGACTTATGTGATAATGCCTAGTTCACCCTGTAGCTTTCTGGTAAGAAGATAAAAAAGGATAAAAGATAAAGAAATTGGAGAGATTACTGCAAGAAAGAGATGTTAGAACTACAAAAAAAAAAAAAACAAAACCTGAGCACCAGTATTTTAACTTTTCCAAACACTACATGGTATCTAATGCTACAATCAAACCTCATCAGGTACAGAAATCAGTAGCTGTTAGAACTGATTTATCAGACCTACTCTTCACAGAATTAAAAAAAAATATACGTGTATAGCAAATCACTGCATGTACATCCCAAATGTCACATTTTCAACTTTTCAATGATTTGTGAGACTATACAATCTTAGCCTCCCCAAGCTAATTTTTACTATATACAACTATTTCCAAATTTCTATTCACTCAGAGTAAGTTATCATTTCCAAAAAAATCAACTTACTACTAACAGCCTGCAGTTCTCATACATTTAAATCATATCTCCTACAACCAAATATCTTCGAAGGCACTTATTTTACCTACTTAGACTTTGTTCAGTATAATAAAATAGTATTTAGCGATAAGATGAGTTGAATCTTATCAGAAGAGGCAATGATAACGTCTGCATATTTCCTCCTCAAAGAACATACATAACAAATTCGAGATGTTTGAGATAAATATTTATTTCAAAATAAAACATTAACTATCCCTAATAGACAGACTATCACCTTTGTCTTCTACTCTTACTCTTCTTCTCAATCCCAAGTGAGCAAGAAATACACAAAGACAGAAGTAAAATATAGGTTCAGGGTTCAAAAAGGTAGAGTAAGAATTCCACCACACATATGAAGTAAGTTTAGCATTAACACAGGGAGCTGATACCTGGTAGAACACAAGACAAATTTGATTTAGCAAATTTTGTCATTTTATTTGACAACATAATGAAATTAGCAAAAATCATATTTACAGTCTGTAAAATAAGGTATCTGGACCATTGGGAATTGTGACACTCTATTGCTATTTGATTTCAAAATACTGCCCCTCCCAAAGTTTTTAAAGAACTTAAATATGTAATTTATATTCATCATGATCAGATTTAACCCAATAAATTGATATTTATCCCACTCTGAGATAATCAGACACACTATAAGAAATAAGAAACCAGAGCTGCAAATGATTTGCAATCCCAGCAATAAGGCAAATTCATTTTCATTGTATTAATCAGTAAGTAAAAGAAACACTTTCAATTTATTAAGAGCTAGAGATACTGTGCTATGCATACATCTCTAGAATCCCTGTTCTTAGTTCTTGAGGCTTTTTGGATGACAATTTCTATTAAGTGAATCAGGAATTTGGTAGGCTTTTCCAGTCCCCAAGATGTAGCATATGAGCCCAATAGGTATTTAATAAATAACCGTTGAATGAACGCATTTCCCAGAACATGGATACTTTTTAAAGCAGCAAGTTTATTTTTAAACGTTTGAGTTTTGCTTTGTTTTTTAATAGCCACACCTGAAACTTCAAAATGCGTGGTAAGAAAGCATACCTAGCAAATAGTTAGCAATCCAAAGTAAATTTGGATACGTTTTTTCTGCCCTCCTGCAAAAATGTACTTGGAAAAAAGAGGCTAGGAATATGGCCTCTGCATTTAGACTACCTGGATTCAAATCCAAGCTAAGAAACTTCCTTGGTTGTGTGACATTGGGCAAATTCCTTCATGTCTCTGAGCCTCAGTTTCCACAACTATAAAATCAAGAAAGCTGACAGTACCTACTCACACAGAACTATAGAGGACTGAATGCATTGATACATGTAATTCATTTAATATAATGTTTGGCACATAAAAAGCACTCAGTTTGAATTACCTTAACACCAAAGTAGGGGGGAAAAATCAAGTTATGAAACTCCTCTTATTTACATTAGGGAAGATGGGTTAAGTAGCAGGGTTTTTTGTTTTGTTTTATTTTTAAATAGCTTTGCATATGTCCTAAGCTTTTGGTAGATGTGTTTATAGAAGTAGAAGCAGATATACAACCTAAAAGCAGGAAAAATAAAAAGAATTCTTTTCCTAAAACTTAACATATGACTTACTTCACACTAGCCACCAATAAACAAACAAAAAAAAAACCCTTCAGAACAAATCACTTTTAATCATCCCAACTGAATCATCATTTCAGTAGTCACATTTTCTCAAATTAAGTACAAACTGAAAGCTAGAAAAATGAATGCCATTTACCTTGGGTTTATGCAGGATCAAGAAGTGAAGTCTTTGAGAAACTGTAAGAGTCTTCCTGAAGAGACTGTTCTGAGAAATTAAACTCTAAATTCAAATTCCTAGCAAAGATAAAAAATACGAATTTGATTCATGGTTAAATTAAATATCCACTGTTTACAATGTATATATTGGGCAAGCAATGAAGCTATTAAAGGCACTTAGGATCACAAGGAAGGGGTAACTGCTTTAGAAAATAGTAAACTTTTAACCATAAAAGCTTAAAACTCAACTTTTCTTTTAATCTCAATGCAGTAGTGCATCATGAAACTGACAGCATCTTAACTTTTTAATACCTGAATTCTAATTTCAGCAATTTGGGCTTTAGAAAACATAAGATATGTGTCATTCCATCAGCAAATTCCAAAGTAATAGCTAACATAATGCCGCTTCAGTATAATCAAAACATATCATGTGGCCAGGCCCCATGGCTCAAGCCTCAAGTTCCAACTATTTGGGAGTCTGAGGTGGGAGTATTGTTTTGAGCCCAGGAGTTTGAGGCTACAGTGTGCAATAATCATGCCTGTAAATAGCCATCGCACTCCAGCACGGGCAACACAGTGAGATCCCGCCTCAAAAAAAAAAAAAAAAAAAGAAAGAAAGAAAGAAAATATGTATACTGTAGTTAACATATATGTAATGCTCTAGTTTATAACACCTAAAATATGACAGTTCACTTTAATGTTCTGCTACTTATTCTCTCTTGGCACATCCTTTCATATAATTTAGTTTCATTTAAAACTGATTTTTAAAAATTCACAGTTAACTCTAAACTTTGTGCCCAAAAGCATTTTGAGACATGTACATTCAAACAAAAGGCCAGCAATGAAACAAATACCTACGGAAAGTCAACTAATTTATTATTACTATGCAAATTTAAATTTTGCACAATATTAAATAGCAATAGCAAAAAGGTTAGCCTCGTGAATAATATTCACTGATTATCAATTATACGCAACAAAAACCACCAAGAGAGTAGAAACTAAAGAATACAAGATTAATATATGCCAGCTCTCAAAGAATTCATCAAGTTTAAAAGAAAAAAAATACATTAAAATCAAAACCTATGAATCTTAGCAAGATCCAATTTTAAAAAATGCAATAAGATTGGAAATAGAAGAAATGCTAAAATTAAATTGGTGAATAAAGAATAGTGTCCCCTAAATACCCATGGCCCTACAACTGGGGAGATTAAAAAAGACTTGAGCTGGGAGGCCGAGGCAGGAGGATTGCTTGAGCTCAGGAGTTCAAGACCAGCCTAAACAAGAGTGAGACCCCATCGCTACTAAAAAACAGAAAAATTAGCCCTGGCATGCGCCTGTCGTCCCGGCTACTCCAGGAGGCTGAGGCAAGAAGATCGCTTGAGCCCAGGAGTTTGAGGCTGCGGTGAGCTGCGATGATGCCACTGGCACTCTACCCAAGGCGACAGAGTGAGACTTTGTCTCAAAAAATAATAAATAAATAAATAAATAAGACTTGAGGTTCGGGTTAAAAAGAGGAATAGAACCTAGTAATAAGGGAAACATAATAAAAAGTAGCAAAAAAAAAAAAAAGCCAAGTAGTCTAGGGTACAGAAACAAAAGGATTTTTAAAGAGCATCCAAATTTAGTTTTTAAAATATCAAAACCCCCAAGTGGGCAGAGAAAAAAATGCCAATATTCTAAACTGGTGCACTGTTATGAAACTTTATTCTGACCTAGAAGTCACTACTACTGATTCACTGCTGGAAATGATACAAGGCTCATTTTAGCTAACACTTCCCCTTAAAAATTCCAAAAGGCTAATTTTAATTTCTATATATCCAGAGAATAATCAATTGCCAAATCTCTTTACTCCAAGTCATGATTTTTTGAAGTTCCATGAAAATACACACTAGAAATGAAAAACTTAGGGAAGAGGAAACGAAGGCTGTTAGAGCAATGGGTATATATTCTTATTGACAATCTATAAATACATTCAAGTATCCACACCAAGAGAACTCTAATGATATGTAAAATGTGACACACATTAGTCGGTATCAAAGACTATGATCAGCTCAGCTAATTTTTTTCAATAAAGGAAAGTCTATGTATAAAGCACTATGCTAGCTATTACAGGAGACATGACTAAGTAAGAGGTCCTTGCCCTCCAAAAACCACCTAGAACAGATATTAGCAACAAATATTAATAGTAAATAAACATCTAACAATGTGCCAAAAACTGTGCTGCACGGCAACTAACGCCTGTAATCCCAGCACTTTGGGAGACTGAGGCAAGAGGAGCGCTTGAGGCTAGGAGTTGGATGCTAGCCTGGGCAACATAGCGAGACCCTATCTCTATAAAAAATTTTAAATGTTAGCCAGGCATGGTGGCTCACACCTGTAGTCCTAACTATTCAGGAGGCTGAGGCAAGAGAACCACTTGTGCAAGGGAGTGCAAGGTTGTAGCGAACTATGATTACGCCACTGCCCTCCAGCCTTCGCAAGAGTGAGGCTATGTTTAAAAAAAAATAATAAAAAATAAACATAAAATCATCTCACTTGACCCTGGTAATCTCATGAGCTACATATTAATCTCATCTTTAAAATGAAGAGAACTCTAAGCTTTCAGAATAAGTTGAATTTACTAAGTGCCTTACATGCCAGGCAGTATTATTCTAGTGTTGGGAATACAGCATTTCAGGAAAGACATTAAGTTCCCTATTCTCTTGGAGCTTCCAATGAGGGGAAGACAGAAAACAAGAAAACACCAAATATTGACAAATACCACACTGGACGGGGGGGGAGCACAAGTTGATGTGTTAGGAGAAGGCAGGGAGGGGGACTACTTAGGTGGGTCCGTGGGCCCTCTTTAAGGCGGTAACATTTGCCTAAAGACAAGGAACACTGCAAAGATCCACAGAGGGAAGAGCATTCTAGGTGGAGGACACAAGCTTAGCAAGTTCAGGACACAAAGACCAGTAAGAAGGTTGAGGCACTGTGATCAAGGAGTTGAGATTATGAGATGAAGCAAAAGCAGACAGAATGGACCACAGTAAGTATGCCAGAATAAGAAGTCCGGATTTTACTCTAACTCTAATGGGAAATCCTGGAAGGATTTCCTCACGGGAATCACACCATCTGATTTAGCGTTTAAGATGGCTGATGTAGAAGACAAACAGCAACGGGGGGGAAAAAAAAAGGCAAACACAGGATCTGGTTTTTAAGTGCAATCAACATGACTTGCTTATAGATGGATTGCTGGTGGTGTGAAGCAGAGAGGAAAAGAAAAATCAGTAGTGCCCCTAGGTTTGGCATTAAGCATGTGGGAGAAGAGCCAAGCATGAAGAAGAAAACAAGAGAATGTGCTTGCCCTTTTCATGCCCACAGAGTGTAAATGTTTCATCCAAAATTTGACTGAAATCTCCTAATTCCAACTCCTGTGCTGTCTTCCAACGCCCCAAAATGTACCGGACAGGGTCAAAACCCAAACATGGAATTCAAAAATGCCAAATTAATCTTCCCTTTATCACAACCAAGATCACTTACTAACAGATTCCACTTCTAAATAGGGAATAAATTGCCTCTTATATACCTTTATGCAGTCGATTCACCAACCAACAAGGAACACACGATAAAATAAATCAGGCTTTATTTTTTTAAATAAAGTTGTAAAATATCTTAACGGATACTATGTTTTATGGAATAATACATAACGACCAGCTAGAAAACAATTGATCAAAGCAAAGAAACCGGGCTCAACAAAATATTCAAGATAAAGCCACCCAAAATGGATTTTTTCTTTTTAAAGACACGGGGTCGTGCTCTGTTACCCAGGCTGGAGTGCAGTGGCACGATCGATCATATCATAGCTCGCTGACTCTTGGGCTCAAGTGATCCTCCTGGCTCAGCCTTCCAAGTAGCTAGGATGACAGGAATCCACCACCATGCCCGGCTAAATTGTTTTCTAAATTATTTTCAGAGACAGGGTCTCACTATGTTGCCCAGGCTGCTCTCAAACTCCTGGCCTCAAGTGATCCCACTGCCCAGGCCTCCCAACGTGCTTGGATTACAGACATGAGCTACTGTGCCTGGCCCAAAATGGATTCTTTTAGGTTACCACTTCAAGCATACTTGAGCCAAGGCTTCATTTTAGCAGACTCAAAGAGTTTGGTCCCCAAATTGTTGTTAACAAATTACTGTTATTCTCAGCTTTTAAAATTCTAAAAACAATAGCTCATGACTATTCCAGTAGACTAGATTCAAGTCCTGGCTCAACCGTTAACTAGCTGCCCAACACTGGACAAGTTCAGCTTTAATTTCTACATATGTAAAATAAGGCTACTGATGGCACTTACAGGTTTATGGTTATGTGAACTGATGAATGTAAACAGCTTAATGTTTGACATATGGCATGCAACCTAGCATCCTAGCTGATGCTATTATTGGTAAACCTTGTTTGTGGCAGTCTAAGTTCACTTCAAATGATTCTCACATGTAATGTTACTCTGATACAGCATTAATCAGCATTATATAAAAGTCTTTCCAGAAATGCTTATTAAAATGTCTGAAATTTTGCTTTAAAATACTCTATGAGGGAGGCTGAGGCAGTAGGATTGCTCGAGCCCAGGAGCTTGAGGTTGCTGTGAGCTAGGCTGACGCCACGGCACTCTACTCCAGGCAACAGAGTGAGACTCTACCTCAAAAAAAATAAAAATTAAAAAAAAAAAAAATACTCTACGAAAACCAGGCCAGTGGCGGACACCTGTAGTCCCAGCTACTGAGGAGGCTAAGGCCGGAGGATCACTTGGGCCCAAGAGTTCGAGTTCAGCCTGGGCAACATAGTGAAACTCCATCTCTTAAAATAAAAATAATAATACTATTAAACAAGATTGGTACAACGCTGGTAATTAAATCTAGATGATGAGAACATGGCAGGAGCTCACTAAACTATTCTACTTTTGTGGTTGAAAATTTCCATAATCAAAAGCTTTAAAAAAAATAAAGAAGAACAGTTTAGTCACAAAACGTTCTTAGTCCAGTTGTTTTTGCTAAAAGGAGCAGGAACTGAGAATCAGAATACCTGCATCCTAGACCAGGTTGTACCACTCCGTGGTTTAAATAAATCCATATCCTACAAGTATAATCTAAATATTTATACTTACTACCCAGAGATGTTGGTACTCTTGATTCCCTTATCTACTTACTTGTTAAATAACAAATCACTGTAAATTACACAGTGACTGTAGTTTCTGAACTCCCTAATCTAAGTTCTAGAAGAACTGAGAAAACTTTCTCCATTTCTACAAGTCTTCTCATCACACAGTTAACCTAATACAGCTTGCTGTCCACAAAAGTTGTTTAATAAATTCAACTAGACCTGAGCCTATTAGTGGGTAGTACTTTTTACAGATCTGTCACCAAGTCCTAAAATACTATTGTTTTTCAAAGTCAAGAATGGGCTCGAGCTAACATCTCCTTTGCTACCATTTTGATTATCTAAATTAAGGTAGATTCTGGTGTTTATCACCAATGTAATGGTGAAAGTGTGAAATCCTTAAAACAAGATGCTACAAGCCATCAGTAGATAGGCTTTAGGTTGATTAGCATGAGCTACTTCAAACACACAATCCCTCCCATCAAATTATTTACCTTGAATTGTTTAGGATCACATAAAAATGCAAATAAACCTGTAGCAGTTTTTCCTTTGTAAAGGTTCTTTATTGTCTAAACAGTAGCCTAACCTTTCCAACAACTAGAGTCAAACTGGAATGAGAATTCACACGAGGAACAAGAAATTGTTTTGCTTTTTAATACCAAAAAATTTAAAAGACTCTGCTGCAACAGGATACCAGTCTGAGTACTTAATCTTTTTTCATTAGTGTTAGCCACATTTGCTTTCAACTTTAGTCTTAATTTTTTCCAATTTTAAGACACTGTAAAAAAAAGTTTCATGTAGAAAGTAGTGCTGGTACTGCTGCTGCTACATTCTAAAGAGATAAATCAAGTCAATTTATGGATTTAAAATGAGGGCAAAGTTCGTAACCTCAATTCACCACTCCCATCCCATTTATCCCACCAGCTGTCTACCTATCATGGCTGCAACATTTCTCACACAACTTAATGAGCTAAATTACTTGCTCAAAAGACATGGCTTCGCTCGTAGTAATCGAGCACTTTCAGTCCCGGGGTGGCAGGGCCACTCTTAGGCCATGGGCTAAAACCCGATTTTTATGCCAGGCAACAGTCACTGGGCACCAACAACTATAATCAGGAGTGCGCGTTCGCTTCAAAACAGTGGGTTGCCAAGGGGACCAAGATCATCAACCCTGGAGAAAAAAAACATTCCTGCAACACCAAGGTCCGAAGGCGGGTGCAGGGCCAGTTACGAGGGACATAACAGGATCCCAAAACCGAGTAACAAAAATGAGGCGAAACCCGACCGGTACTTTGAAGCTGGTTTAGGATTTAAAGAGTATAGGATTTAAAGACGTCGCGAAAAGAGGTCGACCTACCCAATGCACTTTGCTGCAGGTCACAGTTATTTTATCAAAGCCCCAAAACGGCGGGGACGAAAGGTAGCGCTCCCAGCCAATGAGAGGCGGACACAAGTTGCACCTCTGGCGGCAGCGGGCGCCGTGGGCGGGGAAGAGAGAAAGGAACAAGCGCGCGTGCGCAGAGCGTTCACTCGGGCGCGCGCAGGGATCCAGACCGAAGGAATGGGGGAAGGGTTGAGGAGGGAGATATGCGCACGCGCAAGGGAGGCCGCGCGGTCTCCGGGTCTCCAGCCAGGTTCGCAACCGCGCGTGCACACCGTTCGCACTGCTCACCCCAACCCCCCCACCTTATCGGTCCGCAGTGCCTCGAAAACCTGAGGGAAGCTGACGGAAAATCGCATAAATAACGGCGCAGGGTCTCCTGGGTTCTCCTATCGCTGCCAACCCGTCACCACCCACAAAAGAGTCAACAATATTGGCCCGTCCTCGGTATTCACTGCCCTTTAAGTAATTTGAAGGCGACGTAAGGCCTACCTGACACGCCAAACACGGTTCCCAGGACTTATCTCCGTTGTAACTACACAGCGGCCATTTCCCGACTCGAGAACGAGACGAAAACCATAGAGGTACCTTCGACGCGCTAGCTCCCTTCCGTCACTTCCGATGGGGGCGGGGCCTCAGTGCCGCTAAATATCTGGGCAAGCCCCGCCCACCCTTCCGCCCTAGACCGGCTCCCTGGCCGCTATTAAGATGTTGCCTGAGGCTTTCTGGGAAGTCTCGTAGTGGGTCTCGCGCGAAGATTGGCGGCTCCGCCCTCCCGCCAGTAGCGACCCCTTAGGCCCGGGTGGCGGTAGAAGGCGGGGTCGGGGTTTGGCTAGGCCTTAAGTTAGCCTGGTCGTGGGTGGGGTTTTGCCTCGTTTTGAGGGGACCCTCTAGACCTCATCATCGTCCCTACTTTTTACGGCAGTTAGCTCGTCTGGGACATTCTTTATGTGGGGCCGGCTCAAACCAGGACAAAAATAAAAAGAATCTCACAGTGAGGAAACGACACTGAAGGCAAGAGGCAACAGTGATCGTAGACCCGCGGCTCCCTCCGCCGGAAGCGCTGCATTGCTTCCTCTTGGACGCCAGCTGCACACTAGGAAGCGTTGCTTTTGCTTTGCTGTTAAATGTGCTGAACGCACTTGGTTGAAAGATTGCCCCCGTCTAAATCCCTTTCCTGAGTGGCCTCTCACAGTTCACGCCGCAGCAGTCGGAAGCCGCTTAGGCAGTCTGGGAGGTTTGCGCCATAGGAAGCTGCTTTCCTTGCGACGTTGTTAAAGCAGTTCTACTTAAGCGCGTCAGCGGAACGTTGGCATAAGCATAAAAATAAAGAACAGAAGTAGTTAAGCTTTCAGCCTGCAACAAAGATTTTATGCCGGCCCAGGAACACAGACCTACATAGCTTGGTCCGCCAAAGTTATAAATCACATTTGATTTGAACAGAATTTCAAATAAGAGCCTTAGCACATTTTCTATTAATACCGATCTGAGCTGCACCTTCCTTAAGGCCTAAAACTGTTACTACTTTGATGTTTAGGGACGTTAACTACCTTGAAGAATTTTAAAGTTGTAATTAGCAAACCAGTCTTCTGTCAGTCAGTTAGATCTAGTACTGAGCCCTGGCTGTGAATTTAACACTGTGCTTAGGGCATTCTCTCCTCAATCCAATTTACAGCTCAACTAGAAAAAGTACCTAATTTTCATGGAGTGAATCCTAGGTTTTCTTTTATTGTGCAGTCTGCCCCTCACCCCATTACCACCCTCAGGATGTGGAAGCAGGAATCTTTGGCCCAAATTGTGCACTGATAGGTCCCAAGCATTCAGTAGATGCTCAGTAAATACTTGGTGAGTAAGTGAACTATATTAAAAGAAAAAAACTGGGCCGGGCGCGGTGGCTCACGCCTGTAATCCTAGCACTCTGGGAGGCCGAGGCGGGCGGATAGTTCTGAGCTCAGGAGTTCAAGACCAGCCTGAGCAAGAGCGAGACCCCCCGTCTCTACCAAAAATAGAAAGAAATTAATTGGACAGCTAAAAATATATATAGAAAAAATTAGCCGGGCATGGTGGCGCATGCCTGTAGTCCCAGCTACTCGGGAGACTGAGACAGTGGGATTGCTCGAGCCCAGGAGTTTGAGGTTGCTGTGAGCTAGGCTGACGCCGCGGCACTCGCCCCAGGCAAAAAGAGTTGAGACTCTGTCTCAAAAAAAAAAAAAAGAAAAAAAAGAAAAAAACTAACCATTAATGGCTCAATACAACCCTGCTATCCTGCATGTTTTGCGGGGGGAATCCTTCAGGGCTAATAGTTCTTATCCATTTATTCAAAGCACACCAAAATATGACTGGAGTGCTTTGCGGGCTAGGTTGTTATCTTAAACCTTCCTCTGCAATTCTATTGCAAATGTGTTGAAAATGTCATCTTTCTGAGATAATATGACTGTGATTTCAAATAACTTGAGGTAGTAACAAAGGAGGAGACACATTGGAACAAACCTTTTAATAAATGGAAATGATCCAGACTTCTTTTGAACTACGTCCATTGGATATGTGATAACTTTCTTTTACCAATCTCTAAAGTTGGAGGTTTTTGAATTTGAATGATGTTTTATGCACAATGTGTTGTCTTACTCTCAAAACCTGAAATTCCACCAGTACTGATCCATACTTTGTAATGAAAATTGTTTCTATTAAAATACAAATAAATAAAAAAAAATACAAATAACATTGAAAAGAGCATAGGAAAAAAATCAAGAGCCTATTTAACAAATGGACATTGCATAAAAATAGAATATTGGCAGGCAAGGTGGCTTATGCCAGTAATCCCAACACTTTGGGAGGCCCTTGCAGGAGAATAGCTTAAGGCCAAGAGTTCGAGACTAGCCTGGGCAACATAGCAAGACCCTCTCTCTACAGAAAATTTTTTAAAAAATTAGCCAGGCATGGCGATGTGCACCTGTAGTCCCAGCTACTCTGGAGGCTGAGGTGGGAGGATCAATTGAGCCCAGGAGTTGGAGGCTGCAATGAGCTGTGATCATACCACTGTACTCCAGCCTGGGCAACAGAGCAAGACTCTGTTTCTGAAAAAAATAAAAATAAAAAATGATCCCTAGAAGAAACATAAATTGTAAACGAATGACCAACCTTGCTAATAAGATACAAAAAGAATGCTAAGATAATATTTTACACCTAATAGTAAACTAATTTTAATTTATAGGTCACTGACAGTTTATCGTGAATACGTTTATAAAACTCTTTCCTGAGAAGTACTGTGTTTGTTTTGGTTTGAAATAATTGAAAGAGAGAATTGGAGAAGACTAGATATTTGAAAGAACAAGGACAAGAATTTAGGAATAAGAATGAAGTTAGAAGTATAGACTACTAAGACAAGCTTCCTCGCTCTACTAGTTTGGTTTGGTTTGGTTTGCTTGTCTTTTTAGGCTGAACAACATCTGAACTGTTTTCCTATTTGGAGAAACTGAAGCTGAGTGAGTATCTGGAGTCTCACTCTTCCCATTCCCTGAGAATAGTGGTATTGGGACCCCGACAGTAGTAGTGAGAAGCAGTTCACAGAGGAAATGAAGCCAACCAAGATTCCCTACCTAGAGTGCCGGTGGCATGGCAGTAGTTTGACTGTAGTTCCAGTTGCTTGGCCTCCATTCGCTCCTATCCTTCCCTAGGCTTTGCATTGATTCCTTTTTTTTTTTTTAATTTTAGTTGTGACATTAATAAAATATGTATTGATTCTTTGAGTTAGCTGATACCCTTCCAGCAAATTTCTTTTGTGGGTGAGTCAGAGTTAGTTTCTATTAGTCACAAAGAACTCTGAATTCCATGTCACAGTTTTGAGTAGAAGCAGGTCCTATTTATGAGTACAGTTTTCCAAAGGGTCTGGCATTTTTCCAAATCTGAACCAATGAAATAAACAGTTCCTCTAGTCTAATCTATTTCATTTCCTACTGGTGAACACAAATTGACTAGGGTTTCATTCCCCATGTAATCTATCCTCTTTTACCTACTAAGGATGTGGAATGTTTTGTTTAAAATATTTTATTTTAATTCTTTTAATTTTATTTTGGTTTAAAATTACCAAAATTATTTATTTAAGACTTACATATTACAGTGTAGTTCCTTAATATTCATCTGTCCATTTTGAAAAAAATAATTAAAATCTCAAAATGTGGCTATTAACCATTTTTCTTAAGTCCTACCATGATTAATGTGCTTTTCCAGAAAGCTTATCACAACAAATGGAACATTTCTTTCAAAGCTTTCATAAGAAATCTTTGCCCCCAAATTATGCCAGCTTCCTGTTTAATGTAACCACTAAAGAACAGAGAGAAAAACCCCCTAAAATGAGGCAACAGACTTATGATTAGATTCCACCCCTGAAATCTTTTCTTCCTTAAAAGAGGTTATACAAGCAACAGAACACCTCCCTCTTTTAAAGCTGTTACCAATTGCAAACAGATATGTCTGACTGCCCCCTATAAAGTCTAAATGCTTAGTTTTACCCAAACAATTAAACAATTTATCTCACAGAGGGCTAAAACCATACAAGCAAAGGGCTGCAACCAATGGTGCTTTCCAGAGGTAGTAAAGTATAGACGATGGAGTATGGGCAATAACTTTTTGCTCTCCAGATGTCTTGGAGTGCTGAGATTTCAGCCAGATTGCTTATTTTGAAAAAAAAAAAACTAAAAATTAAGCCTGGCTAGAGAAGGAGTTACCATCGTTATTGTCAAGCTCTAATACCGATTTTTCTCAAAGTGTGATGCAAGATCCACCTCATGAGAATAACCAGGGTTGTTTATTTTAAAAGAGTCTCATTACACACTTATTGAGGCAGAATCTTTGGGGGCCTACACACTAAAGTTTGAGAACTACTGATTTGTTGGATACCTATAATATTCTAGGTATTATAGGACTGCAAAACAGGGCAAGACATCACTGCTGCTTCTCTGTTGGAACTCAAAAATCTAGCAAAGATACAGTGTAACTCTCAAAACAAAGGGAACAAAAAGACAGCTACATGGGAGCAAATGCAAACGGTGAAAGAGGGAAGAAGTTGCCTTTAAAGAATGAATGGGATTTCGCCTGTCATCATTCATTTATGTATTCAACAGATATCCATGAAGGATGTGCCATTGACAGATACTGAGCCAGGTGCTTGGAATGGAGCAGTAATAAAGGCTTAAAGCTGACACTGCTGACAAGAAGGCTGCCACTCTGTGAGGGAGACGGAAGGCACATAAACAGACACAATACTTAGGAAGTCTGATATCCATAAGGAAATGACAGAGTCAAAGAGGAAGACCTATGTTAGAGAAGGTGCTTTAGCAGGGAAAGCCCTCGTGAGGATATGAGATTTAGGGAAAGGCCTGTAAGGTAAAAAGTAGGGAAAATAGAAGGAAGAGCATTCTAGGTAGAGGGACTGACCTGTACAAAATCCTCGGGGCAGAAAATTGCTGGTCATTTATGGAACTGAAAGAGTAGCAGTGGGCACAATGAATCAGGAGGGAGGTGGTTCAAGGTAAGGGTAAAGGTATAGGCAGGGGTGGGACATGCAAAGCCTCTCAACTATATGAGGGGTTTGGATTTCATACCAACTGCAATGGAAAGTTTTTGAAAGGTTTTAATCAGTGGAATGACATAATCTATTAATATTTGAAAAAGATCATTCGGGTCGCTATGTGAGAAATGGATTGACAATGAACAGGGAGACCAGCTAGGCCGCTGTTTTAGTAGTTTAGGGAAGATAACAATGATCATGATGAGAAAGGAAAAATGTAGATAATTGCAAACATATTTTGGAAATGGGATTGGCAGATCTTGCTGATGGATTAAATTAGGAGTTTAAAGAAAAGGAGAAAATAATGTTGCTACCTAGGTTTTGGTGTAGGTAGATTTTGATATCCTTATAATAATTAGGTAGATTGGAGAGAATGATAGTGAAGGAAAGAATGAAACAGATTGGGAAAAGGGAAGGAAATCAGGAATTCCATTTTGAATATGTTGGTTTGATATGTGCGTGTGAAACTTTTAAGTGGAGAGGCAAAGTATAAAGTTGAATGTTTGGATGTACAGTTTAGCGGAGAATTCTAGCCTGAAGATAAAGCAAAAAGATGATATTTAAAATTACAGCATGAGAAATATAGGGAGATAAGAAAAGACAGCCCAGAACTGAACCCTAAGGAATCCCCAACATTTAGAGATTTGTTAAAAGAGAAGGAGCTAGTAAAGGAGACAGAGGAAGAACAGCCAGTGAGATAGGAAATGAGTGAAATCAAGTGTATTGGTATTCTATTGCTGCATAACAAATGTCCCCAAAATTTAGCAGCTAAAACAGTATCTACTATTTCTCAGCTTCTGTGGGTCAAGAATCTGGGAGTGATTATCTGGGCGGTTCTGGCTTAGGGACTCTCATGAAGTTGTGGTCAAGATGTCAACTGGGACTGCGGTCATCTGAGCTCTGCAGGATTCAGTCCGAGATCATTCATGTGCTTGTTGGCAGGCTTTAGTTGCTTATAGACTGTTGGCTGGAGACCTCAATTCTTCACTACATGGACCTTTCGATAGGATGCCAGAGTGTCCCATGGCATGGTAGATAGCTTCCCCCAGAGTGAATGACTCATGAAAAGGAGAGAGAGCCCAAGACAGAAGCTGCAGTCGTTTATAAACTAATCTCAGCAGTGACATATCTTCACTTCTGTTGCATTTTATTCGTCACACAGACCAACCCCCAGTATGATGTGGAAGGGGACTACACAAGGGTGAGAATACCAGGGTGTGGAGATCACTGGGCTTTTGGAAGCTGGCTACCACACCGAGAGAGGCAAGTATTTCAAGTATGTGAAGTCAAAAAGACAAGGACGGAATAAACTTATATGCAATTTGGTCTGCAAGAAACTCTAAGGGAGTACAATAACTGCACCCCGCTGTCCGAGCTGGGTAGGAATACTTAAAGACATAAACACTTCAAACACCCACCAGCTACTTCATTTCACACCCATCAATTACAGATAACTCTTCTTCCACCTCTTCACAATAGCTCACAGACCACAACCCTTCGGACACTAACTTAAAATAAAATATTTTAAGATAAAATATTTTATTCCTTGCCTTATCTTCCTTATAGAAAAAAAAGAAAAACATTGTGTTTATTGTCATATTTATGTATTTCAAAACCATTTAATGTATGTAAAACTTTGCTACCATTTTTTATTAGTTTCCAGCCTTTTTTTTTTTATTTGTAACTGGTGAAGTTTTTGAGTGTTATGCCCCAACTCCATTTTCCCCATAAGCCCTGTGGTTTTTATTGTATGATTTGCATAGTACAATGATTTTTATGAACGTAGATGTTGTATTATAGCAGAACTGACTATACAGCATCCAATAAATAGTCCCAATTTTAAAAGTAAGGAAATTGAAGCATGAAGAGGCGGAGTATCTTGCCAAAAGTCACATGGCTGTTAAGCAAGGAGCTGAGATTTTATCAACAGTCAGTCTGGCTCTAAAGATCACCCTCTTTCCACAGCAGTATTGACCCACAGATGCACTAATAATAGAGGTAATATTAGATCAACCTTACATGTTGTTTTTAGTTTTTATTTTTTTGTCAATAAGTTTTCGATTTTATTATATGAAATTATTATGCATTTAACAATAGAAATAGAATAAATTTCTTTCTATATATGTAGTCACTTCCACTAGTTAAGCAAATACAGTATTATTTCCTTCAAATATATGATAATCACTTTCACACTTGTGGTAAACAAATGAACAAACAAAAAAAGGTATCTAGCTTGAACATGACTTCAAAGCTAACAGATACTTCTAGATCTTAGCGACTATGGTTTTTTTTTATTTTTTTGAGACAAGGTCTCGCTCTGTCACCCAGGCTAGAATGCAGTGGCTTCATTATAGCTCACTGCAGCCTCAAACTCCTGGGCTCAAGCAATCTTCCTGCCTCAGCTTCCTGAGTAGCTGGGACTGCAGGTGGCTATACAATGGAACAAGAGGAGTGGGAAAGAAAGCAGAATTAGATACCATAATCTTTCTCACTGGCTGGGTCAGTTATAAACATATAAATTACCTTCAAGAAAGGCATATGCCCTCCCACCTTCCAAAGAAAAGCAACTGTGTTACCATCAGGAAGGTGATTGAATTTTGAAAAGCTAGATGAATTGTGGTGCCATATTTCAATCTATTATTCTGCACATTTTTCATCAAGATAGAAAATAAATCACCAGTACCACACTTGAACCCTCTATGCTCCTCCAAACGTTTGGTCATGATCTGTTTATGAAAATGCCTGGATCTTTCCTCATAAAACTAAAGGGATTTCAGGAGAAAATACCTGGGAGGGGAATAATTCTTAGCCTAGGCTAAAAAGTTACAGGGAGTCTTAAGATAAATCCAGGTCATGAGCAAAATTCTAGACATCTTGGGAAATGGCTTGTCCTTTCCAGTATAAGTTCTATGATCTTATACAGGATCATAATAATTTTACCTTGAACATTACCTTGGATGTTCTACAAGCATTATTAGTGGCCCAACAGTTTGATTCGTCATCCTATAGCCATTCAAAAAGAAAACTGCATTAGAATTCTCTATTAATAATGAATTAGTGAAAATTATGTAATGAGAATATACATATATAATCATTTTGCAACTGATTTCAGTGCAGCATAAATTTTTTTTCTTTTTTTTTTTTCATGAAAAGGACAAGGTCTTCTCTTAACTACTTTATCTTATTTCTAATAAATCTAAGTTACATGTTCAGCATATATTTATTTACCACAGAAACAAAATGTTATACTTTGCTCTATAAAAGAATTATTTATAGCATATTTCATGGAATCTAAAAAGCCAAGATGTAAGAAGCACTGTTTTTTAGTACCAGTAAGAGAAAAAAATCCTGCCTATTAATAGTGTTCATCAATTCTTAGATACATCTGTTTCAGAGTTGTTAAAATTTTTAAAAGTATGCATCATAAAAATAATGAAATATATTTCATTATATCATAAAGTTGATTTAATTTTTAGTGTCCCTATAACAACTACAGCATTTTAGTAGAACGTTCTCATAACTAATTTATTATGAATTTACTGCAGTTTATGTTTCTTTAATTTAGAAGAACTTTTCCATCTAAGTTAAAACATAGAAGACATTCCAATTAAGTATTACTGCTTTAGTAAATGTTATTTAAAAAAGAAAACAAGTGAAAGAAGTGAGCCAAGTAGAAATAACATGAACTGGGGAAGCAAGCAAACAAGTAAGTTAACCTTAAAATAATCAGAAAATCATCAACTCTTGCCTTGGAAATGGTTAAGAAGTAAACAACAATAAACAAAACAGTTACAAAATTAAGAAAACTGATCTTATTTAATTACTTTTATTTAGAGAGAGAGAGAGAGAAAGAGAGGAGGAGAAAGAGAAGACTCTTCAAGCCAAAAAATAATTAGGGAAGTTACTTTAAAATATTTGAAGAAATTAGGCCGGGCGCGGTGGCTCACACCTGTAATCCTAGCACTCTGGGAGGCCGAGGCGGACGGATAGTTCTGAGCTCAGGAGTTCGAGACCAGCCTGAGCAAGAACGAGACCCCGTCTCTACCAAAAATAGAAAGAAATTAATTGGACAGCTAAAAATATATATAGAAAAAATTAGCCAGGCATGGTGGCGCATGCCTATAGTCCCAGCTACTCGGGAGGCTGAGACAGTAGGATCGCTTGAGCCCAGGAGTTTGAGGTTGCTGTGAGCTAGGCTGATGCCACGGCACTCGCCCCAGGCAAGAGAGTGAGACTCTGTCTCAAAAAAAAAAAAAAAAATATTTGAAGAAATTAAGTGATTAGCTTTTCCTTGCTTCTCAAGAAAAGTAAAAAAATAACCTGGGCAACATAGCAAGAAGTCTCTTAAAAATAAAAAAAAAATTAACTGGGCACAGTGACTCCTACCTGTATTCCCAGCAACTCAGGAGGCTGAGATAGGAGGATTGCTTGAGATCAGGAGTTCGAGACCAGCCTGGGTGATACAGCAAGAACTTGTCTCAAAAAAATTAAAGAAATAAAGAAATAAAGAAAAGTGAAAAAGAGTCAATTCAAAGAGCAAATAGAATTATTTTTGGCATTAAGGATTGGGAGATGGGTTGGCAGAAATGGAGGTAAATGGAAATGATATCTGTTGAATACCTACTTATATGCCCTGTACTGTGATAGTCACATTCTGTTCAATATTCACAAGCAATCCTCAAAGAAATGTAATTGTCATCTCCATTTTATTGATGAGAGAACATTTTTCAGGATTAAAAAATGCAACCAACTAATAAATTTTAAATCTAGGGCTTTGCCTCAAAGTTAAAATTAACTCAAAGTTTAATTCAAAGACTATGTCTTTTCTACTACTTTTTGGTTGAGAATTTGCAACATTGGAGCAGGAGATTGTAAACTCCATCCTTCTGGATGTGTTCAAGGTTAGGTTAAAAACACTCTTTGGGAATATTTTGTAAAACAATTAGAATGGTTGCCTTCAAATTACCAGGCAGCTCTAACCTATGTAAACCTACAGCATGAATTGTACCTGCATTTGAATAGAATACAGAGAAGGATGGTTGAGTTCCAAGGTCTGGATTTTCCCCTTGTAGCTGAAGATCACTTGCTCACTTACCGGTTTCTTTGAAAATAACCTGTCTCTCTGAAGGGTAGGCAGGTCAGTATTTGTGGGCTGTCGATAGGAGCTTTCGTCATGTTCATTTTACGCCTTATCCTCTTCAACACCAACATATTGATGTAATGGACTGGAGCAATGATATGAGTTTGACCCTAGAAACGCAAAGGTTTTATGACTTCTCAGCTACTAGCTTTACAGGAGAACACCCACAAAATTATGGAACAAAAATAATGTAGGTTTGGTCCCAGTGAACATTACAAAGAAATAAAATACAATAATAACAAAGCTTCTTTGAAAAACTCTGTGAAGACAAGGTGGTCTCTTTTAGTTGATCTGTTACTGGATCCAAGATAAAAATGCATTAAAAAAATCCTAGCTGAGCACATGGTGTTATGTGTCTATCATCCCAGCTGCTCACAAGGCTGAGGTAGGAGGATCACTTGAGCCCAGGAGTTTGGGGCTGTGGTGCTCATGATGGTGCCTGTGAATAACCACTATGCTCCAGCCTGGGCAACATAGCAAGACCCCATCTCTACAAAAAAATTTATAAATTAGCCAGGTGTGGTGGCACACACCTGTAGTCCCAGCTACTCAGGAGGCTAAGGCAAGAGCATCGCTTGAGCCCAGGAGTTCGAGGTTCCAGTGAACTGTGAGGTTTTCATAATTGCGTTCAACATACTTTGCTTCCTTTATGATTTTATTATTTTATACATTTTAAAACATTGTTCTTAGAAGGGATCCAGATGGTTCTTCAGTGTGCCAAAGACTCTGTGATACAAATAAGAATAACCCTACCTATTGCCTCATTGTTGCCATATACTTGCTGGCAAAAGGATGGAAGAACTTGGAGGAGGAATACTTGCTTTTCATATCCTTGGCCCAGAAGCAGCAGACATTTCATATCACATTTTATTGGTATGAGCTAGTCACATGGACACATCTTGATACAGTGAGAACTGGGAAACCTAGTTCCTGGGTAAACTGCCATTGGCTAGCCATTGTTTGATATAACGGATATTTTAATGAATAGTGCCAGAGCAGATGCCCAAAACATTAAGAAAGGCAATGAAAATAAAACCTGCCAGAATATGATCTTAAAGTTCTTTTGGAAAATAAACACAAAGAGTCAAATGAAAGAAGCAGATAGTGATGACAAAAAAAAATTTGTCAAGTAATTTTTATTCCAAGTGATAAAACATCTGTAGATCTGAAGATATGGAGAACTGATTTGGATCTAGCATTTAGGGAAGAAAATCAGAAATTTAATTCTTCTTTCATCTTCTGTAATAAACATTGTAAGTTCATGAATATAGAATCTTAATTTTCCGAAAGTCGCTGAAGAAAGAATGGCATAAGATCATTGTTGTTTACTTATTCATTTATTCAATAAACATTTGCTGAGGGTCTGCTATGTAACAGGGACTATCCTAAGTACTGGGGAAAATGAGACTACCAAAAATATGATAAGTCCTGCAATGGACTGAATGTATCTTCCCCAAAATTCCTATGTTGAAACCCTAATCCCAACGTGATAGTATTTGGAGGTAGGGGATCTGGGATGTACTTAGGCTATGAGGGTGGGGCACTGATGAAAGGGGTTAGTGCCCTCGTAAGAACAGCCCAGAGAGCCAGCTAGCTGTCTTTCTGCCACAGGAGGATACAACAAGAAGTTAGCAGTCTTGCAAACCAGAAAAAGACTCTCATCAGAACCTGACCATGCCAGCACCCTGATCTTCGATTTCCAGCCTCTAGAACAGGGAGAAACACATTTCTGTTGTTTCTAATCTACCCAGTGTATGGCAATTCATTCTATCAACCCGAACTGACAAAATCAACCTGTTTCCAGAGATCTTAGGATGAGGGAAATGGCTCAGCTTAGTAAATCCATACAATGTTCTCTACTAAGTTTTGTGATATACATAACCCCAGGGTGCCAAAAATAATGTGCTAACAGCAAAATAATTCTCAATTACTTTTTTTTTTTGAGCAGAGTGTCACTCTGTCACCCTGGCTAGAGTGCAGTGGTGTCATCATAGCTCACTGCAACAGTCCTGGGCTCAAGCGATTCTCCTTCTTCAGCCTCCCGAGTTCCTAAGACTACAGGTGCTCCATCACATCTGGCTGATTTTTTCTATTTTTAGTAGAGACAGGGTCTCGCTCTTGCTAAGGCTGGTCTTGAATCCCTGACCGCAAGCGATTCTCCCGCCTTGGCCTCCCAGAGTGCTAGGATTACAGGCATGAGCCACTACACCCAGCCCACAATTACTTTTTTTTATTTCAACATTCCTTGGGCTAAAAAGATGAAATTAAATTGGAATGTCAGGCTCCAGTTGTTAAATAAGGTAGGATTCCTATGGGGATAATTTATTATGCCTCTCAGGATCCACGAATCCACAAAGTAAAGCTGTCCTGCAGTGCTCACAGTTAGCTTTCAGAAAAGAAGATCCTAGTCCTCTGCTTTTGGGGTAATGGCAAAAAAGAATTCTTGAAAGTCTGCCATGTAGTCCCATAGATGCAATGCCATGCAAAAAAATTAATTACCCTATGCTCCTGCCAATGTTTACAGGCTGATTGATGACTAATGACTCCTGGAGAAAATCAAGACAAGTAAGTTGGGCTGCCAGTAGTCGTCAGATGTCTTTGAGAAGATTCAGCAAACCTACCCTTTCCTTGGACTGTGGCAGCCCCATACTCAGACATGTGGCTGGATGAGCAGGTGAGCAGGTGAGCAGGGTGCAGGCTGGATTTTGGCCCCATTTGAGCCTCTGGCTGTACATTGTGGTGCAGCAGAGGCTCTGCTGGAAGTTCCTTGACAAATAACACCTCTCCCCACTGCGCCCTTCCTTCTGAACCTATCGTTTTGTTACCCTTTTTGCAGCAACGTGGAGTTTCCAGAACCATGTCATTCTCCCTGCTTGGCCAACAGGGTTATGCAAGAATTATATTCAGTTTTATAATGTTGAATATTCATTATTCACTCAACAAATATTTATTGATAACTTATTTCCTTGGTGCCTTTGAAGAAATGAGGTTTTATGCACTTATGACAGATAAATAATCGGAAGTTGTCTCACTGAAACACAGGGTCCCGTCAAGTAACTTCTATAATATAATCTGCATTTCACTGAAATATCATTCTCTGTCATTGCATATTTCAGAAAAAATAAAGGAATGAGCAAATGATTATCCCAGTTCTGTTTAACAAAATATCTAATTTTCAAGAGTTGGACTTCAAAAAGGTTTGATTGACTAAGGAATGATACTAATGCTGGCATTCTGCCCAGTTGATAGTATTTTGCCTCTGTGATAGACAATCCATACCCGCCTTTCAATATACAATTTAAAGCAGGGGTTCTCAAGCCTGGTGTTTTAGCATACTGGTAAGTTGCATTCAGTTGTACAGCATTTCGAATGCAACTTATTACCAACTGAGACACCCCTTCCTCCTTCTTCCACGAGAAGAGCTACCATTCATTGCAGGTAGTTCTAATAGAGCAAACGGTCCTTGGACTGGCAGCAGCAGCCTCACCTGGAGACTTGTCAGAAATGCAAGTCCTCAGGCTCCATTAGAGAACTACTGAATCAGAAACTCTGCGATGAGGCCCGGAACTCCGTGGGTTAACATTCCTTCAGGTGATTGTAATGTACACTCAAGTTTAAGAAGCACTGTAATAGACCCATTAATGGTTGATTAGATGCCCTTATATTGTAAATAGAGGTAGGAAAGAATCAAATATTTCTTAACACAATAGGACGGGGCTATCATTTCAAAGATAGGATCACAGTCATGTTAACAGGAGGGGTATGATGAAACAGACAATGGAAAAAATTAATACTTGCAGTGGCAGTTGTGTGTCCCTATGAAGCTTGAGGCAGGGAGGCCTCAAGGATTGGCTACAGCCCCCACTGGCGGAAAGATTGGAATCTGAGCACCTTCCATCCTCCCCTCCTTTCCCCTCTTCCCTTCAGAGCCAATGAAGCACGGAAAGGGGAAAGTCGCTCTTGGCACCCACCAGGGCTTAGAGGTAATGACATGAGAAGAAATCTATACCAGGAAGTTCTCCAGTAAGGAGAGGAAGAGGGAGGGTGTGGGCCACCAGATAGCGGAGCTTGAGAAGAGCTTGAGGGGTTATGGGCAAGAGATTGGGTGCTGGGCCGGAGGCGATTCAAGAGAGACTTCTGAAGCAAAGTAGGAAACCCTCAAAGACCTGAGGGATTGTTGCCTACCCATGTAATTAAAGTCACAAATCCCAGTTCATTCTAATTTATGCAGCTTTAGGAATGATTTTACAGTAAAAGCAAACTGCTTAGAATGTCATCATAGTTCATTCTGGGAAGACAGGTGAGGCAGGACTCCATCCTGGGAAGACAGCTCCTCTTTTGGTCAGGCAGGCCTTTCTTACTTTCACACCTCAGGTTAAAAACTTACCAGCTAACTAACCCAAAGGGCCTGCAGACGGCTGCCTCTCATTGACGATTGTCCAGCAATGCGTCTTTGTTCTCTGTGAAGTGGAATAAACGGAGCGCTGTCCTGCGCCCTTGCCAGCTGACTGCTCAACAGTCCTGTTGTCGCAGGGCTCAGCCCCTCCCACTGTGCAGAGTAACGTGCTACAGAGTCTAGTGACAGCTCATGGTGGGACTGAGCACTCTGGAAAGGGGGTGTGGCCTGGTTTTTGTAATTTTTGTCAGGTCAGACTTTCTTAGGACTAGAATGAGTTCAAGGACATTGAAAATTCCAAAAAAGATAATATTCACGCATAAGGTTAATTCCAGGCTAGATGTTGACTTAAACCAGGGTATGGCAAACTGTGGCCCATGGGCCCAATTTAGCCTGCAGCCGCTTTTTGTAAATAAAGTTTTATTGGAACACAACCAGGTGCGTGCATTTGCATACAATACATGCCTGCTTTTGTTGTGCAACAGCAGAAATGTGTAGTTGCAATAGAGAACGTATGGCCCACAACAGCCTGAAATATGTACTATCTCTGGCCTTTGCTGGCTCCACCTTAGACTCAGCTCTAACCCTTGAGTCTTGGAAGTCTCCACAGGCCTCCACTTTCAGGGCTGTTATGTCAATGCAAGGACCTTAGTTATATATACTACTGTTATCCACCAGTAAATCCCTAAATTTTCATCAAAATAAGTAGAACATGAACATCGACCTCTCCTTGCTTACTATTTGCTTTTTCTTTACTTCAAAAATAC